>JAADVD010000004.1:0-187658 GCA_023334535.1 Pythium vanterpoolii
GATCGTATGGCCACTAGCTGTCAGGCCATTGCGCACGAGGATCTACCATAGCATACCACACCATTAGAACTCCCCACTAGTACCACTCGATAAGAAAACTTCGTACCGCGGCGTTCTCATTGGGAAAGATCCGTTCCATGAGGATAAACGACTCGAGCTCTTCGGGGGCCATGGTCTTCATGGCTTCGGCGACGTCGTCGCCATAGAGGTTGTTGCCACCGCCTTCACGCTGCGGCTTAAGCACGAACGCACGTGCATTCTCCACGGCCATGCGCTTGACCTCAGCGGTCTTGTCGTTCTCCTTCTCCAGTCCCCAGAGACCTGCAAACGATGTCTCGAGCAGAGTTGCATCTTCATCACTCACAAACCGACGCAGTGCTGATGGATCGGCCAGCACTTGCTGAACTTTTTTCGTGCCGGCCAAGTGATGGGCGATCGACGGACACTTGATCGCAAACGACCGCTCAATGAGGGCACGGCCGTGCCACTCGTTCTCGGTCGGATAGTCGTCGGGTGTGTACGCCGAGCGAAAGTACGCGACCGCGACTTCGCGGCCAGCGACAAAGAGCCGGCGGTTGCCGTCGCGCGATGCGTCGAGCGTCGCTTCGGTCTGCATCTCGGCCATGGTCTTGCGGACCACGCGGATGTTGTGGTGCGACATGAGGTTATACTCGATCCAGCGCTGGTCAATCGAGTTGGCTTCGTTGGGCTGCACGACAAATACCACGATCGCACTGTACAAGTATCAGTATTAGTGCCAACTCGCAAGGATGAATTAGATATGATAGACAGGACGTACTCGTTGACGCCATAGTGTTTGTGGGCTGTGGCGATCGCACTGGGCAGTTCATTGATCGCGTGGTTGGCCGGCAAGCGGCTCGCCAGTTCGTGCAAGGGGACCTGGTAATGGTCCGCGAGTGATGGCAGCTCATGTGCGAGCCGCTCGACAAGGTAGCTGTGCAGCTGCGACGTGAGCGAGCTGATGCAGCCGAACGACGATGAGATCGTATTGAGTTCAACTTGCAACAGCCGCTTCGTATCGCCTAGCGTTGTGCTCTCGGTCTGCGGCTCGTGGAGCATATAGTCTGAGCGGTGGATGCCCAAATACGCCTTTTGCTGAATGCCTTCCGTCTCCATCTGCTTAGACAACGCCAGCAACCGCGCCGTGAACTTGTCTTCATGGACGACACTCTCCAAAGTCTTGTGGAGCCACGGCAGGTCGCGGCTCACGCGGTCCATTAGGCGTCCATAGACCGGCGATAGCGCCACGCCGTGCTCAAACTGCGCTTTGGGGACTTGTACGGGGAAGAGACAGAATGGAATGTGCGTGAACGTCGCAAGCTGCGCAGCGTTGGGGCCGGCGGCTTTCCAGCGCACGAGCATGCCGTGGGCTGCGGCCCACGAAATCGCCTGCTCCTTGGCGTCGTCGAGTTGCTCACGCGAGAGACTGAGGACAAGACCATCGTGGATCGATGGGTCCGCCACGGTATGGGATGCCTCGTTGCCGAGCGATGCTGCTGCCAAGAGATCCGCCATTGTATAAGTCGTCGGGTGGAGGCAAAAGAGCTTTTGGCGGATCACAGGAGGTGGTGCCAACAGGTCTCAAGTGACGCAGGCCATTCGAAGCGATTTGATTGGTCGAAACCCAGATCCACCCAAAATAAACGATGCGTAACCAATGGTGGACAGCACAGAATGATGGTAGAGCGATTACTATATCCAATGCGATGTACTGTATTAGGACAATAGTCAAATGCGAAGAGCTTCTAGTACTAGGACACTACAACACACTCATCCGTCGCGAACCGCTAGTAAAGCTCACTTTGTTGGCGTACTCATCGGGGTCTTGCTGCAGCAATCGCTGCTGGCGGTCGCGCTCCCACTCGGGTGTGCGAAACTCGTTCTCCAGCTTGGCCATGACGACTGCTGCGAGGCAGTTGCCCAAAACGTTGGTGAACGTGCGTGCCATGTCCATGAACCAGTCGGCCCCCAAAATGAGCGCGACAGGCCACGCCGGAATGTCAAACTGCTCGAGCGTCGAGGCCAACACAATAATACAAGCCGATCGCACGCCAGCGACACCTTTGGATGATACCATGAGCATGAGCACCAGGACGACTTGCTCGCCGATCGACTTGTCGATGCCCGCCGCCTGAGCGCAAAAGACCGACGCCAGCGAAAGGTACAGCGTCGAGCCGTCCAGGTTGAACGAGTAGCCAAACGGCACGACAAACGACGAAATGTGCGTACCGACGCCGTACGCATCGAGCGCTTCAAAGACCTTGGGCAGTGCGGCCTCGGACGTGGCGGTGGTGTAGGCGATAAACAGTGGGTCCCGCATGGCCACAAAGAACGTAATGGGGTTGATGCGGAACAGCAGCATAATAGGACCAAAGATCACGACGATAAACACGCCTAGCGTGCCGTACACGGTCACGATCAATGCCCCTAGACTGTGGAGCGCCGAGAGACCGTTGGTGCCAATGGCGTTGGCGACCGCAAAGCACACACCGACCGGCGCGGTCCAGATAATGATGTTGACAAATTTGAACATCATTTCCATGACCGCACGACTAAACTCGACAATGAGATGCTTGGTGTCGCTCGGCAGCTGGGCAGTCGAGACGCCGACGAGGATCGAAGCAACCAGCACTTGGAGCAACTCCGAAGACCCGGAGCCGCCCATCATCTCGCCCCACGTCTTGGGGGTCAAGTGGTTGATCCACGTCGCCAATGTGAACGGCGAGGCCGTGGCCGACGGCTTGTACTCGCCTTTCTTGGTGATGCTATTGCCGGGCTGGATAAAGTTGACAGCCACCAACCCAATCACCAAGGCAAACGACGTGACGACTTCGAAGTACAAAAACGACTTGATCGAGAGCCGCCCAAGCTGCTTCATATCGCGCTGTCCGGCAATGCCCACGACCAGCGACGAAAACACGAGCGGGAACACGACAAACTGCACAGGCCGCAGAAAGAGCTGGGCCATGGGCGCGGCATCTTTGGAGAACGCCGGCGCGTACTCCCCCAGGAAGACACCAATGGTCGTGCCGATGACGATCCACAATGTCAGCGACGTGATCACCGAGTGCACAACCGACTTTTTGACCGGCACGGGAACGGGCGCGGCCTCGAGGATGTACACCTCGGTCGGAGTGACCGGCGACTCGATCATTTGGTTGGGTCGCATAATAGAGAATGAAATTGTGGCGTGGTGAGGATTGAGGAACTGTAAAAGTAAGATGGTGGGATCTCGGAAATCCAATGCCAGCAGCACCATTAGGATGGGGTGAAGGTGAGCGACATGTCGTTTGGGCAAAATGACCACAATCACGTGCCACACGGTCGCCTAATCTTCCAACCGCAAAACCTGCTGGCATCACACCAGCCTGTGGTGTTTTTTGTGGTGTTACGTGGGGTGTACCCTCCATATGTGGGATGCCGCGTTGATACAGGCCGCGGGAAAGCACCATACGACATGGAGGGCGAGCTCCCGGAAGATGGGGAATCACAGAAATTTTGGTGTGCACGTGGCAGCGTCTCTAAGTCCTGTTGACGCACAGAGTGGAGTAGCGCGTACACTCAGTTCAATGCTGTACACTATACATACTTCGAAGTATATGGGACTGCAACTTGATGAGACGACAAGCGATGCGGATACCTCAATGCTCGAGACGCCACGTCCTATCCCTTGTTGGACTCCTCACACAATGCGAAGGGGCTGAGTGCGAGGGGGCGACGATACTCCATGCGTGTTGAAGCTCTGCTCAGTCTTCCAGTAAAGTATATCCCTTTCGCTTCTCTCACTGATAGCAGCCACCAGTCTGTTGCGGACCAATCCGGTGCGGAGACTATACTGCAACTTGAGTCAGATCTCTCGGGAATCACGCTTGGCTGCTGGCTGCCAAATGGGCATGGGGAACGCAGCTGGTTTTGCTAGTGTATGTTGGCTGATGGCAGGTGGCGAGCGTCCACCAGGCAACCACTATGGATACAGCACCTGCACACTATGGACGCGGCGGTACTACCATGGCGTGACGCGCAATGGAACGCCCACGGGACCGTCTCATGCCGCCCATCTCCTCCAAGTCGGTGATCAAGACATGACGAGGGGACGAGCAAGTACTGGGTACACCACGTACCCCCTGGGTACGTGGTCATGTGCCACGTACTCATATGCTTGCGACGCTGCACCGTACACTGATGTAGTTCATAGTCGATCACAAAGCGAGCGTCGACATACTTGCGTATTGACCAGGCATGCCCCGGTCGGAGGAACGCTAACGGTATTTTTGCCTTAATTCTTAACGGCGCCGTGTGAAGGCATCCACAGATGCGATAGCAAAGTGGTGACAGGCGAATGCCGTTCAGCGGAAATCGGCGTTGAAATTAGCTCTGGACGCCGGATCTCCAATGTAATCCGTTGCCTTTCCAAACTCATTGGTTTAGTCGGGTCGTCTCATCGCCGTCATGTTGACAAGAGTTTACCCAAAGCAAATCCACGAGGAGCTTGCCAGCTCATGCCACAACAATGCGACCTGGTGGTCATAAATGCGTGACCGGCGAGACACTTTCCACGACCAAATATCATAAACACAGAGATTACAGAACGCTCCGTCCGTAGGTGTCTGCGCAGCCCACCGTTCTCTCGCGGGCTAGCATCGGGATTTTTCGCACGCCTTTTCCCAGTAGGGTATGTAATCCCTTCACCCTAAATTGGATTAGGTTTATTTAGGTCAAAAGGGTATAAAACCCTACCCTAATCAATAGGATTAGGTTATCGAATCAGGTTTTGTCCTAGCATTGGATTAGTATTTTTGTCGATACTAGGACAATAGAGCTAACTTTTTGCACCTCACCAATCGAAACGTGACCACCACCAACCTCAATGCGGTGCCACTACGAAGTGCTCGCGCTTGAGCGCGACGTCGCCGTTGGTGACATCAAGAAAGCGTTCCACCGACAGGCGCTCAAGTGGCATCCCGATAAGCACCAGCGAAACGATATCTCGAGCGACGAGGCGACCCAGCGGTTCCAGGAGATCCAGAACGCATACGAAGTGCTCAGTGATCCGCACGAACGCAAGTGGTATGACGAGCACCGCGACCAGATTTTGCGTGGCGACGACGGCCGTGGCGAAGGCGTGAATGAGAACGATCTGAACCTGTTCCGGTTCTTTAGGTGCGTATACAAGTCGTGGCGTGAGGCCACACAGTGTTTGATTAATTTAACCCATACTCTTGTTCGTAGTGCCACGGTGTACTCGGGCTTTGGCGACGACGACAAGAGCTTTTACTCTGTCTACAGTGCACTTTTCGAAAAGGTATGACCTCTGTACTATATACGTTCCCAACAAGCCGTGGGCTTATATGTGGTTTTTCTAGATTGATGCACTGGATGTGGGGAGTGTGGTGGGTTCGTCGTCACCATCCACGGCGCCTGTATTAGGCAACATTAAGACGCCGATCGAGGACGTGAATGTGTTCTACCGCCACTGGTTGTCCTATATTGCACAGCGCAGTTTTGCGTGGGTCGACGAGTACAAAACAACCGACGCTCCGACGCGGCAGATCCGCCGCGCCATGGAAAAAGAAAACAAAAAACTGCGCGACATCGCGAAAAAAGCGTTTACGACCGAAGTCCGCGAACTGGTCGAATTTGTACGCAAGCGCGATCCGCGGATGGTGGCGTACCAAAAGAAAAAAGAAAAGGAACGGCAAGAGCAACTGGTGCGCGACGACCAAAAGAAGAAAGAAAAGCAGGCCGCGTACGAAGCGCAGCGTTTGGTGTTTCAGCAGCAAGAAATGGACCGCTGGGGGAAGGGCAATGCTCGTGACCAGCAGCAGACCAGTCAGTTGGCTGAGAACGATATTCAGGAAGAGATTGAAAAGCTCCGAAAGAAAATGGACGCCGAATTGTTGCTGTGTGAGATTTGCAACAAAACGTTCAAGTCGGACAAGCAGCTCCAGAACCATTTCACGTCCAAAAAGCACAAAGACCGTGAAGTCGAGTTGGGGATTGTGAGCGAATTTGATCTCGTCGAGGACGCGCTTGACCAGGAGCTCAAAGCCGAGCTGGCCGAGCTGAAGCGTGCCAAGCAGCAACAGGCCGCTGAAGAAGACACTAGAGACGAGGAGGCTGAGGCTGAGGCTGAGGCTGACGAGGCTGCCGTGGACGAAGCCGCCGAGACTGAAGAAGCAGCGCGACGCGAGAAGGAACGGGTTCGACTCGAAAAAGACGAAAAAGCCGCCGAGAAACGCCGCGAACGCAAGGACGCACGCAAGACTAAGAAAAAGGAAGAGGTCGACAAGATTGTGAGCGCCGCCAAGAAAAAGGACATAGACGAGGACGACGATGATGGGCGCCGTGGCAAAGGATCGCGTGGCAAAAGAAGAAATAGAGGATAATAGAGTGTGTAAGTAAGGGACGGCCAAGTCTATTGATTCAAAGCGGCAACCGCTGCGGCGGCCGTACTCTTAAGGGTAGAGGCACACCCGGTACACACGGGCATCCACTTGGAGGCCGAGCACTTGGTCACGGCCGGCGCGGTCGTGCAATGGGAGCACTTGATCACATCGTCGTCTTCTGGTGTCTCCACATTTTTCTTCTTCGTGTCGGTTGACGCTGCTGCGAGACTTGCGTCTGCCTTGTCGTGGACGGCCATGTGGGATCTCTCGCGCTCTTCTTTCCACGTGGCGACGCGTGCTCGCTGGGCGTCGCGCCTTGCGTCATTCTCGCGCTTCTTCACGGCCAGATCCGCCTGGACTCGGACGTTTAGTGCATCGAAATTGCTGTGCACTTGGTCAAACAGCCAGTGGAGACCTTGCTCGAGGCGGTCATCGACCATGTTGCCATTGACGGCGGGTTTAGCGATGCACGGCATGAGTTTGGCATTGTGAAATTGAGCCAGGCCGAGCTCGTGAAAGAGCTTGTCGTCTGGCACGGCCGTCGGGTGGTCACGCTTGTTGGCGAATCTAGAGGAATAACAGAGAAGCCATCAGCAATCCACAATGGAGACTAAACAGAACGTCAGATGGACGTACAGTAGCAAGGGTTTGTCGGTCATGTTGGCATGCGCCATGGCATCTTGGAGCATGGTCGAGGCCTCTTGCAGAGAGGACTCATTGGAAGAGTCCACGACGTACATTACGCCATGAGCCTATACCAACAGGAGAATAATCAGTATCGTGATCATGCGGATATTCTTTTTGAGCGCAAACTCTTACATCCGCGTAGTACTCTCTCCAGACATTGCGGAAGGCCGGACCGCCACCCAAGTCGTAAAACGTCGCCGAGCCGGTCTCGGTCTGGAACGCGACCGACGTGAAGCCAGCGCTGGGTACGTGCTCTTTCTCCAAGTCGCCCTGCAGCGTCGATAGCAAGGTCGTTTTGCCAGCGCCGTCAATACCAATGATGAGGATGACAATCTCCATGGTACGCTGGCCATAGGGAGAGGCAATTGTGGTGGACGCGATTTCTTCGCTGGTCTGATTGCTGTGGCCGCTGGTGCTTCGACTGGTCTTGCGCTGCAGCTCGGGCGGACGGACGCACATGCGATGTACGTTGTGCTCAGTCTTGCCGTCGTCGTAGAGGACAGTGAACGAATCGCTGGTCGTGTCCATGGCCATGATCACGCCTGGGAAATACCGCGGTCGGCCTTTATACCGAGACTGGACGCGATCCCCGACTTTTAGATCGGCGTATTCGTACTGCTGATTTGAATCCGATATAGAACTCGTGCTCCCGACAATAATGCGCGCTGCAACGATCTCCTTGATGAAATCTGTTTGCGTTGACAGCAGCAAACGAATTAGACGCGTATGAACGATATTCCTCATACGTGCAAACCTACGCGTGACGGAACCGGGCTTCTCTCGCAGAATCTGATGCGCAAGATCATCCATGACAGGAATCACGCTCGTGGACATAAAGTCAACCATTTTGCGGCGGTTCGAGACCTTCTTGGCGTAGCCAATGGTGCTCCCATTCGGTGCTGTGCCGACTCGGCCGCCCGTGCGGAATCGCGCCGCTTTTTCTTCATCAACATAGTCGTGGATAAAGTCATAGATGCTTTCTGGCTGGTAGAGTAGCAGCGACTCGATTAGCGGCATCAGCACGGGGTCCACGAAGCGTCTTAGATAGTCGTGGTCATTCTCCGCTGCACCGGGCTTGCGTGGCGTGGCTGGTTGGTGAGGGGAAAAAAAGACAGGTCATTAGTACGCCACTGCCAAGCATTTTTTTTCGTAGCAGGCATCGTGACTCACAGGCAGGCACTGTTGGTGTTGGCGCGACACTACGCGGGCTCATGGTTGCGGTCGGGTTTAGAGGTAGCACGCGCGTGCCAACGTCGACGCCGATGGGAGAGGGAATCACGTATTCTATCTAAATCCGCGAATTGAGATGCGAAGCAGCCATTTTGGAGCTCTCCATATGGCTACAGTGTGCTGTTTTTAGTTTGATGCTGCAATATGATTGGATATAAATGAAGCCAATCACCAGCTGACCAGTCGATTATCTTGTATTATCTTGTATTTTAATTGGATGACAATTATCTGTTCGTGTTCCGGCCTTTTCCTAAAACTAGTCAGCACGGAGTGTTGCGTGGACCGTCCACTAGATCCCACGCTTGGATTTACAGACAACAGAAAGCGATGTGTTCCAGTGATTCGGCAGACCAACCCCACCACCAGCGCCTCTTTCACCATTGGAACGCATCCCAAAGTTTGTGCTCTGGCAGAGCACAAATTTTGTGTTCTCGCTCCTACGTATCATTTCACACGCTTGGCTCTCTCCTCTCCTCAGCCATTTCCATCATGCTACGATACTTTCACGAGATCGTACGGGAAGGATAGTGCAAATGTGACGGTTGCCGTGCAACGTTGGCGCACTGACTTTCTCCATGGACCATACAACCCATGACAGATCTCCATGGAGACTGCCAGTCCCATGACACCCACCAACACCCACATACTGTCGATCTGCCTATGGAGTGGACCGAACGTCTAGAGATCAGTTTTTAGGGATCCCTGTATAGAGTGCGAATTTTTTGTGGTGGAGCAAGGTCGAGTCCCGAAGAACTGTTCTGCGTGTCGTCGGTTTCGTGGCTCTCAATAGACTTCTCTTCGTGGGACGCAGCCGAGTTGCCTCACTTCACCACAGCATGTCACACACTGGCGGAGCGCTATTTGTATAACAGCACCACATGGAGTAGTGACTGGATGGCTGCATGGCGAGCGTGCCATAATAGGTCTTGTTCTCTCCTCTTCCTTTTTATTCTTGTCCTTTCCGCTGTCCCATGGCGTTTGTGTGTGACAACCCCTACCCACGGCGATGACATTTTAGATGAACAGCTGGCACCACTCCCCAATTTTACCCAATTAGAACACTCAATTACAAAAATTAACCAATCAATAACAGAGAAATCGATTTTGTCAGTCTGAACACAGATGATGTGTACTGTGAATGCTTTTGTCACAAGCCTCTTTGAAATGGCCATGGGAACATGGGCTACGGGAAACGCACATATCCCCCAAGTCACCGTGGGCGACAAAGCATATTGGAGAACGTGCGTGGAAGGCCATCTGAACCTCAGCGCGCTCGCTCTCTTCTCGACAGCCATCGCGTACGACGTCGCATCGTCCCGCCCCGTCCCGCCGAGACAGACAGACAGACCGACTGACTTACAACTATCGCGCATTGGCTGCCTGTTTTCTCCGTCGAGACAAGACCCGCCAGCAGATTTTCTGTTTCATTGGCCGCGCATCTCATCCATCGATGTCCACGGTCACGACGATGAAGGCGACGCGCATGCGGCACCTCGTGTCGGCCGCCAACAGCAGCGGCGACTCGGTCGCGCAGTTGGCCGACAGTGCGTGCGTCCGCGCCACGCGCAATACACTCTCGACGCAGTGCTACTCGGCGTGCAACCAACCGTACCCGCTCTGTGTCAACTACGCAACTCGGCCGTCGGTCGCATCCGAGGTCGAAGGTGATGGCAACTACTACTACCAGGGGTGCCCGACGGCCATGACCACGTGCCACCCGTCGGTGGGGTCAGCGCAGTGCCAGATCCAGTGTCTCCAGAGCAAGAACCAAAACAATGAAGAGTGGATTCTCGACGTGGCGCCACCGCAGACCGACCGCCTCGAGACCTCGCTGTTTGTCCAAGTCGACAAGCTCCAACTGCCCAAGACGCTCAAGCATTTGTGAGTGTTTTCTGTAATTTTTATGGTTGGACGGCAGTAAACTGATGGTGTTTGGTGCATTAGAAAACTGGTGGGCACAACAGAGCATAGCCGCAAAGTCCCGATGAGTTTCGAGCCCAACGCCTTTGCGAGCGGCACGGGTCTCCAGAAAATCACGCTGTTGGATCTTGGTATCAACAAAATCACGACTAACATCTTCCCCGCCAACCTCTCCACACTGTAAGCCTCCGACTTTTTCTTTCTGGTGATGATAAGTGGTCAAAACTGACTCAACTCTGTTCGTTTGATGCACAGCATCATGCAGCGTACGCTATTGACCGAGTTCAATCCGGTAGGCGGCGACCAGCTCACGGGGCTCACGTATCTGTACGTCATGGCCACACACTCAGTCTCCCGTCTTCTCTTTCTGACTGACGAAGTGCATAAATTTTAGGGACCTGAGCGAGAACTTTTTGACGACGATCCCAGACATTGTCTACAACCTGACCAACCTCGCCGAGCTGCACTTGGAGGGCAACAACATGTCGAGCATCCACTTGACCTCGAGCCAACTCAAGTTTCTGCGGCAAATCAAAAACCTTGGCCTGCCCATCAACACGACGTCGGAGCAGTGCGGCCCAGGCTTTACACTCTACACGTGGGACAATCACTCTGTGTGCTACAGCGACCGGGGGGCCACCGGCAGCAACGTGGGCGACAATCTACCGCAGAACGATAACAACCCGGGCGCCACAGCGTCTGTCGCGAAGTCGGGCCGCACGGGGATCATCATCGCGGCGCTCTTGGCCGCCGTCGTGCTCGCAATTCTTGCCGGCATCTTTTTGCTCAAGCGGGCAAAGAAACGCAAGGACGAAGAAGCCCGTCAGACCCTCGCGGCCCCGGCTGCTGAGGAGCGACCCAAGAACAAGCTCACGGCTGGCGTGCGGACGATGATGGCACATGTGTCGAACGACCTCGCGAACCCATTGCGCGACGTGAACAATGGCAACATGACGCCAACGCGTAAGGCGACGTTTCGCGAGATTCCGGCCGCCGAAGTCCGCATCATTGATCTGGTCACCGAGACGAGCATCGTTACCGTGTCGGTGGGCGAGTGGAAGAAGAAAAAAGTGCTTGTAAACCGCCTCCGCGTGTCGGACGACCCGGCCGAGAACTGTGAGACTGCGCTCAGCGTGACGCCCGTGGTCGCGCAACTCCGCCATCCACAGTTGCTCTTTGTGATTGGCTTCATGTGGGAGGATGTCCACACCATGAGTGCAGTCTGCGAGCACATGAACCGTGGCACGCTCGAAGACCACTTGCTGACATCGACTGCGACGTTGACGTGGCGAAATTTCAAGCTAAAGGCCGCCATGGATGTCGCTGGGTGTTTGATGTATTTGCACAGTCAGTCACACAAGCTCACGTACGACGCACTGAGTGGCCGCACGGTCTTTGTCGATTCGGAGAAAGGATGCAAGCTCAGCACGATGATTGCGTGTTTGCCCAATGGCATGGTCAAGTCCCAATTGGCCAAGTCCACGCGTGGCTTTTGTGCCCCCGAAGTGCTCGCTGGCGATCCCTCGACGCCGGCGTCCGACATGTACGCTTTTGGCGTGCTCTTGGCCCAGCTCGACACGTGTGAAACGGCCGAAGAGATGATCCGGACCTCGCTGAGGCAGCGCAGCCAGCGCGAAAACACGCTGTTTACCGACTCGAACGGTGCTTCAACCTCCCTACCGGAAGAGTTTACCGTTTCTGGTACCAGCAGCATCAGCACGAGCGAGCAGAGTGGCGGCTCGAGCTTGCTTTCCATGTTTGCCTTCAAGAAGGACTGCCCCGATGTGGTCCGGGAACTCGCGTTCTCGTGTCTCCAGATCGACCCGTCGATGCGACCGAGTGCACAGTACGTCACAGCCATGCTGCAGCACTCGACCTAAGCAGATCAGCTGTGTGGGGAGGGGAACGGCGAGAGATCCATTATACGGTCTCTCTCTTGACACCCACTGAGACACCAAGTGATTGACTTTTTTTGCTAGTGAAAGTATCTAATTATCGAGAATATGAATCGTATGAGCTCGCCACCGAATCGCCTCACGGTCCTGATCGATTTGAAACATCAATGCCATTCACTGCAAGATGTGACGGCGGCTGTGTCTGACCGGTATCTATTGTTGTTTATTTATAGCCGCCATCTCAGCATCCAGTAATGCGCCAGCACCTCGACGCGAAGCTGCGCGGAAGACTCGACTGTGGTGAGCCTCCACGCGCGGCGAACACGTACTGAACGCCTTATGCGATCCCAACACACATCTCGACTATCGGGTCAGTGCGTCCGCGCGACAGCCACGTGCGTAGTTCTCTCTCCACGCCGATCCCAATTTGGGAATAAGGCTTCTGACGAGCCCTGTCAAAAGTTCAGCACCGACGGTGAGACGGCATGGTGCTTACTCCGTCGAATCCCTCCCTCGCCACCGTTCACACATTCCGTTTTGTATTGCCACAATGGCAGAGGCCACAGCAATCCCGACCTCGCTCCCAACGATCATCAAGGATGGTCATGTCTCGGTCCGCGGCCATTTTATGGTATAGTGGGAAACAGGAGTTGTATGCGACGTCACTTTCTAAGTCTGTGGATCATTGTTCTAGTGGCGCGACCGGTATGTGGTCGTCGAACACGGTCGTGTGACGATCCAGCGAAGCGGGCGAGGCGCCATCAAGGCCAAGGTGCGTTACTTCACGAAGTTTCTCTCATGGAACCTCAGGCGACTTACCTAAAGTGCTTTAGATTGATTTGCTGGACGCAACCGTCAAGGTCGTGTTCCACGAAGACACAACCCACCTCACGATCGCGCACCAAGCCCAGACCACGGTCTTTGACTGTGGCTCGGCCCACGACCGCGATGCGTGGGTGAGTGCGCTGTTCACTGCGAGGGGCGGTCACAGTGGCGACACCGACTGCGAATTGAGCGATGTCGTGCTGTCGTCCATGGAAGAGTTTGATAAGGAACTGTCGACTCGCCACGGCCTCGAGAATGGGACTACGGCCACGGACCTAGAGCGTCTCTTAAGTGACGATGAGACGTCAGACCAGGACTACAACGACACGATGCTGGCGTTCCAGGACTTGCGGAGTTCGCTCATGCTGTGCCAGCGGTCGCTGATTAATGATACCGAAGACGAGGACGACCACCCCAGTTCATCCTCCCGTGTAGACGACCGAGTATGTACTACGCGTCATCCGCATGGAAACGAAGCCGCCGTCAAGCTGCGCAATCTCACAGCGATCATTGCGTTCATCCACACGGTCCAGCACGGTGGAAGGGCGGTGCTGCTCCACCTCGACGTGGTCGCCTCCGTGGGTGGCATCTCCCTCGAAGAAATCCTTACGGCGATGGGCGACAAACAGCGCGACGCCAAACAGTCCACGTCGAGTGCTCTGGTCGGCCTTCAGAAACTGCACGTTGCCACGTTTGTGCGCTACATTCTCTTCCACCCAGTGTATGCTAAGCGGCCCGAGATCCAGTACCGCATCGCCGCGATCGATGCGCTCGTGGATCGCCACTTTCCCCACTGTCGATTGCGGCGGTTTAGCCATGACCTGGAACAAGGCGCGAGTGGCCACGCATTTGAATTGGACGCGAGCTGGCAACGCAAAGACAGTCCGAGTTCGTCTCCCGGACCGCTGCACGCTGCCCGCGTTGCGCCGGTCTCTCTTCCTACCAAACCGTCGCCCGCCGCGCTAAAAAAGAAACGGCATTCGTTCCCCAACATTCTCTTGCCGCTCCAGATCGGCTCGCTGGTGATGCAGCCGAGCCTCGCCCGCGTCGACAACAGTGCGTTTTACGACACGCCGCTCCAACCCAAGCGCAGCCGCTCGGACCACGTCCTCGCCGAGCAATCCGATCCTACGACCACCACCAAGCACAACTCGGATCTGTTCTCCGACGAGATCGTGCCCGAGCCGCTGCGGACTGTGCTGTGGAAATTCTCATGCCAGCAAATTGCTGAACAGCTCTCGATCTTTCACCAGCACCAACTCGCCCAGCTCACGCTCTGGGAGTTTGTGCAGACACCCAAGCACGCGGCCAAAGCAACGACCGACCACTTTAACCGCCTCGTGTCGTACTTGGTGTGGTCCGTTTTGGTGGAAGACACAGCGAAAGACCGTGCCGAAGTCATGGAGAGTATTATTACGATCGCCACGGCGGCGAGCGCCGCGCCGCTGTATAATTTTCATTTAGTCATGGCCTGTGTCGGGTGCTTGGGCGACATGCCACTCATGCCGTCGCGATTGCCGCTCACGTGGAAGCGCGTGCGCTCGAAATTCAAGACCCAGCTCGTAGCCTTGCGGACACTGTGCGATCATACGGGTGGCTTTGAGACGCTGCGCAAGCGTCAAGCAAGCGAGAGCAGTAAGGGCTCATGTATCCCATTCATTGGGGTGATTGGCGTCACGCTCGAGCGGCTGCGATTGGTGCCCTCTACGACCGAGCCCCTCGGGCTGCTGGACCTCGACAAGTTCGATCGCCAGTACCTTGCCGTCAGCGCGATCGAGAACGCCATACTGCGTCCGTACAAGTTCCAGGACATAGACGAGCTACAGCAGTGGGCGGGTACCAAACTGACGGCCATGGACGCGTTTGTGTCACCACGGCTGCTGCAGCTTCGCTCGCAACAACTGCTTGCAAGTGAGACCATCCAACAAAGCGGTTCACGCCATTCGTCGCTCTACCGTTCGCGCAACACGTCTAGTAGTACTGCCGCCGCCACGAACGGTGGCTCAGACTGTGGGAGCGACGGTGGCCCACCCTTACTTCCGTTCCGTGAAATCTGTAGTCTCTTGGTCTCAACACGCGACGTCACCGAGCGGATCCACGTCTGTGTCGAAGCACTGCTGGCCGACGACCAGCAGCCCCTGGCCCAGCGGATCCGGAAATTCCACCATGATTTCAAACAGTCGGCCTGTTGTTCCGCCTGCCATGTCGTGCTGGCGAGCGTGCGCAATTGCGTCGACGCGATCAAACGCGATTTGCTGGGGCACAAGAGTTTTGAGATCATGCAGCTCACGGGCCTCGACGACAGCGCGATCCAGCTCGAGCGGGGACTGTACGTGGCGCTCCACCAGGCGATCTCGCGACCGATTGCAACGTGGCTTTTCACCAAGGTGCGCCACACATTTGCCGACGAAGACGCTCGTCTCTGTGGCTTTTTGGGGGGTGGCGAAAGCGGTGGGCAGCGGATTCGGTGTGGGTCACTGGACAAGACTGGGCAGTCGCCACTGGACTTGCTGCAGTCACTAGCCGAAGCGTTTGAGGATATGCCGCAAAACGCTGACCAAACCACACACCTCCAATGGACGCGAGAGGTCCTATCCATGTGGACAAAGGCGCCTTTTAGCGTATTGTGTCTGCTGCAGCAGTCGCTCGATGTGCTCTTTTTACCACGCGAACTGCGGGATCCACTCGAGCTTTTGGATTCCGCGCTCTCGACGCTCGGCGGAAATAGACGTTTGTCACGCGCATCGATGCTAGTGGCGTGTACCAGCCACGGCAGCAGTGTGCGGCGGAGTACGTGGCAGCCGCTCGACCGCGTCGTGGTTGACGTACTGAAATAATGTATTGGAAGGATCGTCGACCAAGTGAACCCATTCTATGTGACGTTTACATCGTCAAATTGTCGACTCGAGAGCCCATTTTATGTGTGCAAAGTCCATCGTGAATACGTCAACCGAAATTGGTATCACGGATTGGTAGAAAATACAGCCAACAGCGGTGCTTGATTCGATAAAATTAATCTGAGTTCTTAATCAGATGTCCACATGGACCACCTCTCCCTCAAAATATCAAAACACGCTGAATCAATGTACAATAGTCAATGTCGATAAACATTTACTACCTGATTTCATCAAATTTGGTATTGTATCACCTTTTATTGTGCAAAAATGCCCAAAGACTTCTTGGCGGTTGCCGAATGGACCGGCGTCATCAAGCATCAGCTCGGCACGTCGGCGCCACCGCTCCTTTTTCTCCCTCTCTCCTGTCCCCATGAGGATCATCCCGTCTGCACTCAGCGCGTGGGCCCAGCGCCATGGCGTTTCGTCCGCGTACCTGGCGTTTGCGTTGCTCATGCTGCACATGGCCAAGCGGGGCGCCAACAAACACATTGCCAATGAGGTCCGTCTTGCTCTCCCTTTCTCTCTCTTCGAGCGTATGCATTCGAGCGTATGCACCACTCACTCTCTCTCTATGCTCCAACAGAATGTCGTCACATTCTCACAGGCGCTTGTACCCACCGAGCTCGCGCACAAACTGCTCGCTGTGAACGCCGGTCTAGTCTGGTGGCTGCGCAAGTCCCGCGCGTCGGTCTTTACTGGCTGGACCGGATCCTTTGCCGCGCTCTTCCAGGCCGTCGCCATGGTGCAATTCACTCGCTTCTACCGTGCCAACGTCGCCGCGCGACAGCACATCCACACTGCCATGCTCAAATCCGATATCGACCCTGCGCAGCTCGCGCACATTGGCGAATTGTCGCTTGCCAAGTGGATTGCCATCCTCCTACCGCTGCCGCAGCCCATGGCGCTCGCGCTTGCGTTCCCCGGCGTGCACTTGACGCGCACGGTCACGTACGCCCACGTCGGCGACCACAACACGACGCGCTTGCGCATGGATGTGTACAAACACACGACCGCGACGCTTGCGAACGCCCCCATTCTGCTCTATGTCCACGGAGGCGGCTGGATGTTTGGCTCGCGCAGCTTTGCACCCATGCCCATTATCTACCAATGCGCCAACGCCGGCTGGCTCGTGTGCTCGGTCGACTATCGGCTCTCGCCGATTGCGACGTTCCCCGACCACCTCGTGGACGTCAAGCGTGCGGTCGCGTACCTCCGCAAGAACGCGCGCGCTGCGTTCAATGCCGACCAGGACTTTATTGTGGTCGCCGGCGAGTCGGCCGGCGGGCACTTGGCGAGCCTCGTGGCACTCACGGCGTCGGACAAATCGTTCCAGCCCGGGTTTGAAGAAGTCGACACACGCGTCCAAGGTTGTATTGACAATTACGGCGTGCATGATTTCACCGACCGCCACGGAATCTACTATGCGCGCGACAATAGCCACGGGTTTGTGCGGTTCATGGAGCTCTTTGTCATGCAGAAAAAGCTTAGCGATGCCCAACGCGCGTTTGACAAGGCGTCACCTATCAGTTGGCTCATGCACGACCGCCTCCAGGACGTGAAACAAGATCAAATCGTGCCGCCGTTTCTTATGTCGCACGGTTCGCACGATACGCTCGTGCCGTTTGATGACTCGCGTGTCTTTTACGACCAGCTCTGCAAGCACCGTGAACGGCACACGACGCCATCACCGATAGTGGACGATGTGTTTATCACCGTGCCGGGTGCCCACCACGGCTTCAACTACCTCCTGTCGCCTCGCACGCTCGCGTACGGCGACGCCGTCTGTGCGTACTTGGCGAACCTCCACACCAAAGCCAAGGCCGCGGCGGGACAGGAACTGCATCCCGAGATTGCGGGCTCGACCGCCCAACTCGTGGAACCACGCGGTGCCTCGCGATTGTAAGGAGAAGATGAATTTTGCTATTCGTCAACGGTGTATTGTATGCGGTGTTTCTATACTACGTCTGACTTTGTATCGAGTCGACAGTGACAGAGACTCATAATGCAACTAACTGCCTTCGGTTTCTGATACTACTACAACAATGGAGAGCTACTTGTCCACGCCTCAGATCGCGACTTCGCCGAGTGCCATGGCGATCTGGGCCATGGACGGACGCCGTGCCGGATCGCGCTCGACACAGGCCGTGATCAGGTCCTTCATCATGGACGAGCACTGCGAGCCGAGCGTAAAGCCCGTGCGCATGGCCGTGGGCGAGTTTGCGTCGGGCGACGAGTCTTGGAGCGACAACCGCCGCCGGCGGTTCTGCTCGGGGCTCTCGCCGGCCGCGAGCTCGACCAGCACGACTCCAAACGCGTACACATCGGCTTTTTCCGTGGGCTGCTGGCCGCGCTGGACTTCGGGGGCGACAAACACGGCGCACTCGTAGTCCAGCGGTGAGAGGCGGACATAGTGGAAGATCGAGAAGACACTGAGCTTGGCGGCGTAGCCGCGGTCGAGCAAAATGTTGAATGCGTTCAAGCGACCGTGGACAATCTGCTGGTCGTGGAGGTACGCCAGCGCCTCGGCGACGTGGCGGGCGATCGCATACTGCGTCGGAACGGCCAAAGCACTCGAGGTCGCGGCGTTCGTGACCGACCGCAAGGCACCGTGCTCCATGTATTCGACCACAGCACACAACTCGGACCCGGTCTTGTCCCACAGCGCCCCGCGAAAGTCAACGATCCGTGGGTGCGACAATGCCGCAATCAACTTGACCTCTTCGACAAAGTCGCGCATGACCGCGCGGGCGACTGTGTTGACCTTGATCTTTTTTACGACCACGTCTTCGCCATAATATTCGCCGAGCCAGAGCTCGGACCGCGAGCTCACGCGCAAGAGCTTCTGCAGAAAGAGGTCGTCGTATGCAAGGCGCGGGAGACCGTCGGGCCCGTCGGCGGCAATGTTGCCAAGAATGGGGTAAGAATCGGACGACTGTGCGCTCGAGGCGTTCGACGCCAGCGGCACAAAGGCATCGTAGTGGCCATTCTCGACCAAGAAATCATCGACCATGGCGTGGTGGCTCTTGCCCATACCCATGCCCAAGCCGTTGCCACCGATAAACGATCCGACCGAGGTAAACGTTGGTTTATGCGGCTCGGTGTCGCGCATGCGATCGCGCCGACGGATGCACCACCGGTAGAGCAGTGCCGCGATAATGAGCAGTGCCAAGACGCCAATCACAATGCCGATAATGATCCCGGCCTTGAGCTTAGCACCAGAGTCAGACTTCGTAATTTGCGTCACGACAGGGACCGGTGGTGAGGTCGTCACGACCACATCCCCCACGTCGACGCCGCTGCCACTGCCCGAGCCGCTACTGTCGTTGCGACCCACGCAGAAGGTGAACGAGCCATTAAGCCGCTTGATCACTTCAATCGGCGGACACGCTTCGGTGAGTGTTGTACCCTCAACAGCAAACGTAAGGAGCTGCGCGAGAAACGCAAACTGCGTTTCGTTGAGCGACGAGGTGTTGAGTGCAGGGTTGCGTTGCAGCGTCAAATTCCGGAGCGACCCGAGCTCAAAGATAAAGTCAGGGACACGGGTGAGCTGGTTCCCATCGAGCTCGAGCGACTGAAGCACGGGGAACGTCGCGCCGGTAATGTCGACGCTGGTGAGCTGATTATCTTGCAAATTGAGCTGCTCAAGGGCTGGGAAAATAGCTGAGCGGATCTCCCGTGCCGACGTCAGTGCATTGCGGGATAGGTCCCTATAAGTTTTGGGATCAGATCCATTCAGCATATCAGCACCGAGAGATCTAATAGGTAGCTACATAGATAGAGGACCAGGACGTACAGCTTGCGGACGTTGTTGCCAAATAGAAACTGGGCGGGAATGGTCTTGAGGTTGCAGTTGACGATATCACTGCACAGCAAAAAGGTCAATACATTTCTTCCGAATCCAACCACCTACTGCCACGTACATTTCCGAGGCCGTGTTGACCGTGAGGGCATTTTCCAATCCACTGAGGGCCAGCGAGTCAAACGTGAGCCGTGCGATCCCGCCCGCCGACGCTGGCACGAGATTCAGCGACGACACATCCAGCGCGGTTGGCAACGGCTCAAAACGATCGTCGGCGCGGCGAAACACGACTTGCTTCACGGCTTCACTGGGCTGGACCAGTCCGACGCGTTCAAACGGCGAAATGCCCACGGTGTCGTTGTTTTTCGCCGGATAAAACCGCCATGCCTCAGTGTCTAGTGAGAACGGTTCCATACAGAGCGCCGTCTTGCCGTTTGTAAGGGTCGCGCACCGCGTGTCGTTCACGCAGTTGATGCGGCTGGCGGGTGCGGCCGTGGAGCCGACGATGACGCACGGTGCGTTCATGCCACATGCGCCGTTGCACGAGGTCGTGAGCGTATTGAGGCCGCCCTGGACGAGCTCGGCGTTCGCGGCCTTGTCCATAAAGCCACGCTCTTCACTGGCGGAATCGTTGGTCGCGGCAGCAACTGCTGGTGTGGACGAGAGTAGGAGAACGGTTCCGAGGAGCAGAACGAGAATGGAGCGCGTCCGCGTGGACGATGGGACGACAGCGGATGATGACATGAGCAACTTCTAGTGTATGTATGAGTGAAGCGAGAGAGGGGGTGCGCGCAAGCAGAGGGCCGAAAAAACGGCGGCAAATGGACCAGTACGATCGCACTGGAAAAATCGGAAGTTTGGTCTTCGCACTCACTAAGAGTGGAGGGGTGCGTCGCAGTCGAGCAGAACAACTTATACGACCCGTACCCACGAAAGGGTGAGGGGAAGGATGTTGGATGTTGGAGGACAGCACGTATATAATCCTCGAAGGGCGAGGTCGGGAGAACCGTTCTTTGGGACACGAATGTCCTCTGTTTTTGTTCTCACCAAGAAATCCCTCGACAGGAGGAATACGGCCGACAAGAAGCGTGCTGTTTGTTTTGCGGGCAGTGGAGAACTTGGCCGTCGACGATTGATCTTCTCGCGCCGGTCGGATTGCGGTGTACAGTACTGTGCTGTGAAGTGGGGCCGTCGCAGACTGCTTGGACCTCGACGGATTGAAGAGAGAGTTCTTCCAAGGCTACTTGACAGTTCGCTAGGCTGATCAATCAGAGTGGCGGACTCCGCCGTAGCGTTCTGCAGGCAGACGGGGTGATCCCCCAAGCTTTGAATTGGTGGGAGACCAGGGATGGGATGGCTCGTCTGTCGTCGGTATGTGTTGGCTCGCCTTCGCTGTTGTTGTGGAGTCGCGATCGAATTCATGGTTTGGGAGTCAAAGTTCTATGATGATGCACTCCAATTGGCCAGCTCCACGTCAAATAATATAACCATCCACTGGCTGAAATCAAGTTTGGAAGTGTTACCATTGGCTGATATGCGAACAGCTTGTCTGTGTGAAGGGAGTTGGAACAAAGCTGAACATGCAGACGAGAGCTCTACGTCGATTTTGCTGTCAATTTTGCATAATCAAAGACATTTAGCAATCTCAAGACATCGACCAAGACGTGTTTCTAGTCATCTACAGTGAAAAGCTCGCCGTAGCACTTCCACTGGCAGGCGCCCGTCATCTCCCGAACCATCATCATCCACTGTACCCACTGTACATTTGCCTCGCCGCCTGGAGCTTCAGTCGAAAGGACACGTGTGATGTCGGCGAAGCATCCACCGTTTCGCCTCCTTTTTCAATGAGATTTCTCTCTCGCCTTGCAGCTGTCCTGAGAAGTCACCCGACTCTGGGTTCTTGGATTCAGTGAGAGACAACTCACTCGGCTCCTTCCTTTGTGTGTAACCACGTCAACAAGAAAGCACCGGATTGGCGCTCGTAGCATTATGAGAACTATGATAGAGAGCGTGTGCATTCCACACACAAACCCAACTCTGTGTGGTGCGTTCAGATTGTCTATACAGATCGGCGATGACACCCCAGTAGTAATCCGACATCTCAACCGTTCTTCCACAGTCCAGTTCAGCCAGTTCAGCCAGTTCAGCCAATTCAGCCACCAGCCAGAATATCACACACAGTCCAGTATTACCGGCTTCCGCCCCATCAGCTGGCGTGAACTCAGCATCTGCGACGTGTGACAGGAACGTTCCGGAAACGTGAAGATGATGATTGATGCCACCCCACACGTTACGTTAATGGCTTTCAATGGATATGTGAGTCTTAGAAACAGCGACACTTCCTCGCGGCGTCGACGTCGACGACTACTATGCCCGGAGCTTACTCGACCTTGATTGTGCGGTAGATCTTGCGGACGAAAATGAGCGAGCTGCGGAAGCCAATAAAGCCCAGCATAATGAAGATCGCGTACGCCATCATGCCCGTGTACCCAAAGTAGAACGCCGCCTGGAAAAAGCCGGTCATGGCCGTGGCGTTGTTGTAGTACCACACAGCATAGGCCATGACAAAGAAACCCGTGATGCCGCCCGAAAAGTACGAGCGCCACCACCAGCGGTGGTCTTCGGACGAAAGCTGGATGTACGTGAGCGAAATGGTCGTAAATGCCGTGACAAACATGAGCATGACGATCGAGAGGAACAGAATCCCAAACAGCTTGTAGATCGAGTGGCCCCATATCGCGGCAAAGATGTGGTGCAGTTCAATGTACACGGCGCTGAACGGCAAACAGCCGGCCGCGATCATGAGCATGAGTGGCGAGCGGTACGCGGGCACAGCGGGGATCTGGCGCGCGATTTTGTTGGTGCGGCACGGCGCATTGAAATCACCAGCCGTGTTGCGACCGGCAATGCCGCCAATGATGGTCAGTGGCAGCGCCACAAGCATAAAGATCGCGAGCACAATGAGGATCGTGCCAAACGGCAGCGCTGCCGACGAGTCGTTCCAGATCGCGACCGAATTGAGGAACGAAAAAATCAAGAGCAGCGGCCCGGGCACGACAAACACCGTGAGTAAAATGTTCCACACCCACCGCTGGCCGTTGAGCTGGCGGTACAGACGAGACGAGTGGTAGCCGCCGACAAACGAGGTCAGCGCGTACAAGATGATGAATGCTGCCATGAGACTGCCGCGTTTGTTGGGTTTGACCAGCCCCAGTAGGGACGAAATCAGCACAGTCATGAGCATCACAAAGAGCTGCGCCCCGGCACCGTTGACCGCAGCAAACAAACTCAAGTGAGACGGCATGCGGAACACGTCGGCGTGCACGAGCTTCCAGCCCGAGTCGTCGTCGAGACGCGGATCGTCGCCGGCTTCCACGTCCATGTACCGTGAAAAGTCGCGCTTGAGGATGCGGATCATAATGATGGAGAGAAATGCCACAAGCATCATCACGAGGATGAACGAGTTTATGACCGCGATCCAGTGCAACTCGAGGTCTTCGGTCGGAGCAGTGCCTTGGGCGGCTTGGATACGGTCTTCATACGTAAGGTCGGGCCGCAAATGCCACTTGACACTGTAGGTAAACACAGCGTCGGGCTTGTTCAAGGCCTTGGGACCTGGGAGCATGTAGTAGTAGTTGAGATCGGGGTCGGACGACTTGGCGGTCAAATTGGCACCCATGACCTAGACCAGGAAACTCGAGTCAGCTTAATTACGCTGGGATTTGCTAATAGGCATCCATACCTGGAAGAGACCGGATTCGATGCTGTTGTAGGCAATGTCAAAGTGGAGGTGCGTGTACAGATAGTACGAGACCTTGTGGATGTTTTCCTGTACGAGATACCCGACCTGTCCACGCAGACGCAGATCGTCCAGATACATTTCAAAGTGCACGGGAGTTAAAGGAACCCACTGCAAACATATAGCATCCAGAGTGCACCCCAACAAAAAGCAATCGTGAAAAAGGATATCTCATAGTCTTCATCAACAGCATCGCGGAACGCGTGGATGGTCTCTGAGGTCATGGGCATCTTGCACAGCTGCGCGTAGGCCTGATCCACGCCTACGTAGAGCTTGTAGTCCGTCACGACCTTGCGGCTGCCTGTGAGCAGCTCACCGAGGTCATGGTCGTCCCACTGGCGCTCCTTTGGCTTGCAGAACGGTAGTTTGTAGTACTGGTACGTCTCGGTCGGGTTTGCGTACGGACGGACCTATGACGGAGCAAATATGGACAAATCCATTCGTGCTGTTTGATCAGGGCTGGGTTTCCGCACCGTATTGGCCACGACCTCCACTTCGTCACGGGCTTTGTATTCGACACCTTCACCCAATACGGCATCACTATGGAGCCCCACGAGCGCCACGCTTGCGACCAGCGCGGTCCGCAGCCAGCGTGCCATGGTCATGTCAGTATCTCTGTCCTTTTGTCAGCAAAGAGCTCAGTTCCCCGTCCTAACCCACGCACGCAGTACAGTACTGTCTCGCTCTCAATAGTGGCCCCTCTTTTCTTCAAACCCTTCAAAATGAATATCTGATAAGTGCGGTAATCACTAAGTACGCAAGGATGTCCATATCCAAAAGTTCCCCGCGCAAAACAGCAAAAAGAAACATGGCGTCATTTGGCTCACAGGTGACGCTGGCGGCGACACCAGCACCGCTGCGAGTGACGCGCGCATGTCCTTGGCGCGTCGAAGATCCGTCGACGAAAGCCTTTGGCTCGTCTCTTCCGCGGCTACGCGCGCAGTGCGCCGCTAGTTTCGTTTCCAGCGGCCTTCGCATAGGTGGCAGTAGTCGCAGTCACATGGAGCTGGAGATCGACCGCAACGACGCGCGCGTAGTCTCGCTCGTGCATAGCGCGTCCCACATCGTGGACCGCGTCTTTCGCTTCGATATGCCTGTGTTGGATGCCGTGCTCGCGCAGTTCCCACGCCGCCAGCGCGACCGCAAGACCAGGAACATGACGAGGCGACAACCGCGAGAACGACACGCTGCAGCGTCGCTGCACCACGACGAGCAGCTCGTCGTATGTATCCTCTCGCGCTCCGACTGCGTCAGCATCTACGCGCCGAATGGCGAGTCGTACGAAGCAGCGCTGCCGTGCCACGCCGACCGCATCTTTGCCTTGTCGCCTAGCCTTGGCGGTGGGCTTTTGCTGCAGCGTCGTCCGCTGACTCCTGCACTAAGCGCTGCCGCAACGGCCGCTGCATTCTCACCATCTCATGCTAGAAGCCCATCAGGTGCGACATTGCGTACGGCCTCACATCCAGCGACACCAGACAACGCTCACGTCGCACGGCCTCGGTACTTTACACTCGCCCATCCACTGGAAGAAGTCAAGCCCATTGCCCTGTCGCCACCTTGTAGAGATACTTCATCACGTCGATCAGCGCCATTTGCAAGGCAGCAGCATCAGCTCAAGGTCCTTGCATTCCTCTCAGATGTAGCGCTGGATCTCGTCGGTATATTTGCTCTACCAAGAAATCGTGACGAATCAGAGCAACAACGTGATGGAGACAAGAGCGAGGAACAGCGGCATGGGGGACTCATGGTATGCTACCACCGTCACGAGCGACGCTTTGTGGTGTACGAGATGATGCGTCACGTTCACGAGCAGAGCGAGACTACCAATGGGGACGACAGCAGCAATTCGATGTTCTCGCAGAAAGACACCACCATGCCAGGTACGCCAACGTCACAGACGGCGACGTTCGTGTCGCCAGCCAAGGCGCGGCAACACCAGCGCGAGGTCGCCATGTTGGAGCAGTATTTCAAGAGCCATATTGTCCCAGACTACACGACCCGACTTGTGTGGAAGACACCAAATCTCGACGTACTCGCTGACGGCCAGCCGTCTTCCATTGCCGACAATGAATATCTCACAGGATCGAATCATCGCTGTCAGCGTGCCTTTCTGGTTTCTGGTGGTGACGAGGACAGCGGTGATGACGGCTTTTCGACCGGAGACGAGATTTTGTATCGGCTCGGCGTGGTGGACGAGCGAGTCGGTGTGCTGTTACTCAAGCCTGTGCGAACCAGCATCAGCGACGACGATGACGAGCTGTTTCGAGAACGAGAAAACGATTTACGCGTTGTGCGATGCGGAAGCGCGTCGCCGATCGTACTGCCAGAAGATCAAACGGACGCTAGCGATCGATGCGGTGTGGCCACGGACATCATCCTTTCGGCTCGGGACGGTGGAAAGCTCTTTCTGCACAGCGCCGGTCAAGTCGTTGCCGAGGTTGTGCTGCCAGATCGTGATGCGCGATCTGACTCGATCCGGTTGTGCGGAACAGCCGGGCAGACAGACTTGTTTGGTGTTCATCGGGCGACACGAACAGCGCGGGTTGAATACCGACGATACATCCACCCGCTTCGGATACAGACATCGTCACTGCTGCGGGCTACTGCCGAAGTACTTCGCTATGTGATGCCGACGAAGGACTACCTGAAGCTTCTCGTCGCGACGCAGGCGTTGGCTAGGGCTCGGGACGCTTTCCCTGCAGCTTTATATCAACAGGAGTATACAGAGGATATCGAATGGGCGGCATTTCAGCGCGTCATGCATGACACGATTGAGAGGATGGATGGTGCGCTCTCGGACGAATCCCACGAGCACGGAGCTTCCAAGAGAGCCCGATCGACGCTAGATATCGACGACTTCACGCAAGACGAGGAGACCGATCTGATCAACAGCGTGCTGCAGTCCAGTTTTGCGACAATGTACGAACACCAGCATTCTGCCGTGTTGGCCGCGATTGGTGAGAATCCTGTCACTTGCTCATCAAGGTCGAAGCGCGCGGCGGACCACCACGCAGCACATGACGGAATCGTTGTTTCTAGCGACACGTTGGGGCGAATGATTACCGCACTGCATCTACTGCATGAAGATTATCGGCTCTCTGTCGCACGCGGTCGAGCTGCGATAGCTCTTGCTCAATTGCTGAGCGAACTGTGTGCGACCGTGGGGTTGCAGTTTCTGTCATCCTACTATCGCCGTCAATACAGCAGTATCACTGTCACCTCCGATGCTGTACAACTCGACGCCAACAATTCGGCAGCTCCGTCTCAAGTCGATATCCCGCTGTTCTTTGATGATGACTCGCCTGTCCCAGACGTTTACCTTTGGCTGCGTGAGCGAATTCAAGGCTGCTCCTCAAGTGGCCGCTCACTCGGCGGCGTCGGGAGCTTTGAACAAGTCACCAATCACATGTCATCACCTCCATTTCCTCGATTGCAGGGAGTAAACGATTGGCGACGCGCCGTCGTCCAAGGCACTGGAAGCTCGTATCCGCTGTGGCGTACAGAGGCGGTGTGTCGCGTCTACGAGCTGCTGTTCCCGCAGGATGACGGAGACGATGAGGACGAGATCATGCAAGGCAAGCGGCACTACGATGTGTCACGCCTCACAGAGCTAATGGAGTTTTTGACCACCGACGACGTGGGCTGCCGATTGGTACTGGAGGATCTCCCCATTGGGATCCGATTTGTCGTGTTGGAGGTGATTCGAGTATATCGCGAAGACCCGCCGCACGATGTGAGCGAGTTGGTGTGCGAATTTATCGGCCGTCGGGATTTAGCGGGTCGGTCCAGTGCTACGGGTGATGAACTGAGCAGCGCCACTGGTTCTACGACGTCTGGCAGTCTAATCGAGTCTACAAGACTCAAGGCAGGCCCGCAAAGCACCAGTGTGGACAGCGACTTAAGTGCCAGTGCCGCCCGCGAAGTCGCAGATGGATTGTCGGATGTCGTGGTTCGCAGCCAACGACTCTTTCCGTCGGATCAGCGGCTCAAGGAGGTCGCTCGGTTGCTCCGATCGAATCGCCCGCTGTGCTTGCGGCTGGAGAAGACCTCGGACATGACTGACCAGGATTTCGTGGCGCAGCAACAAGCGCGGTTGCTGCTGCTGTGCAAGCGGTCCATGGCGCTCAGCGTCGCACGTGGGATGGTCACGTTTGGCACGTTTGACATGGCTGCGGTGCAGAACCAGGCTTGGCAATTGAGCGTCCCAGCATTACCGCTCGCCGGCCGAACGCCTCCGACGAACGCTACGATCCTGCTCGACGTCTCTGGCTATGCCAAGGAGCTCACGCATTGGCCACAGTTTCACAATGGCTGTGCAACAGGACTGCGGCTTCCAGGAAAGGATCTCTCCAGCATTGTGACGCGGTATTGGATCAAGTATCACCGGCCGTCGGCGAACGACTTTCAACGAGCGGCTACGCAAGGTGCTCGGGCGGCCGGTAGCCAGCAGTCGTCCACCGCAACAGCACGCGATATCGAAGAAGCCCATGCAGCCCACGCTGGCGTCCTTCTCGGACTCGGTCTTAACGGCCATCTTAAGTGTCTGTCGATGGCGGACGTCTACAACTATCTTTCGATCTCAAACGAGTTTGTGACGGTCGCGATTTTGCTTGGCATGGCGACCACCGCGGCGCGCAGTCGACGCAAACGTACGTCGTCTTCGTCTGCAGCGTTACAGGCAGCACGACGGCGTCGGCGAAGAGAACGGTTTGCCGGTGCTGCGCTTGATGGGGCGACCCAAGACGATGGAATTCTGCCAACGGCGTCGCAAGCCGCTGAAACGGATGTAAATGTGGATGTCAACGTTCCCGCATCGGCGGCCCAAGAGATGCCGCAAGAGGATGCGTCGAATAAAACGCCTCTTGCAGCTGGTGCAGGCATGGAACTCTCGCTCGAACGATCCGTCTCCAAGATGCTGTGTCTCCACATCCCAGCCTTGCTGCCACCTGCGTTTGCCGAGTTCTCCGTGCCGGCTTCGACCCAGACCGCAGCCCTTCTGGGGCTCGGGATTCTGTATCAAGGCAGTGGTCATCGCCTCATGACCGAGCTGTTGCTGACAGAGATCACGCGCTCTCCTGCATCTCCTCAGTTTGTCAGCAGTCAACAGAGCACAGGATCAACGCCTGCAGCGACCTCATCGACACAGTTTGATCAGCACGAGGGGTACTCGCTGGCAGCTGGACTCGCATTGGGTTTAGTACTGTTGGGCAAAGGAGGGGCGACTACTGGCGATCCCGGACTTGCGGATATCGGCTTGGAAGAAAAGCTGTACAAGTATATCGTTGGTGGCGCCACGCAATTGTTCCCGGCTAATGGTAGTGACACCAGCGTCAGTGGCAGTTACCTATATCGTGGACGCAAATGGAAGCCATTTGGAAGTGGTATGAATGGTGGAGGGAATCGCTCGAACGGTGGTCCGTCGTCGAGTGCCAGTCGAAGCGGAGGCTCGGTCAAGGACGCGAACGACCGCAGCGCGTGGCGAGGCGAGCACGTCAACATTGGCGTGACTGCGTGTGGCAGTGCATTGGCGATGGCGTTGATGTACATCAAATCCGGGAACCGTTCGATTGCAAGCCAGCTAGCAGTGCCCGACACACTCATTCTCCTGGATTATGTTCGCCCCGACATTCTGCTGATTCGGACACTGGCCAAGAACCTCGTGCTGTGGGATTCCATCGAGCCGACAACGATATGGGTCGAGCAACTCGAAGTACCGCTGCAATTGCGAGAGGCGTACAAGCTGCTACAATCCCAAGGCGATGACACCCACGCAACTGGAACACTGCCAGACCATGCCGACGTGCGTTCGATCTGCGAGTCGTATGCCAACATTGTCGCCGGGGCGTGCTTCAGTATGGGCCTTCGCTTTGCCGGGACAAGTGATGCGTCGGCGCGAGAGACGCTGCGGCAGTTTGTTGTCGACTTTCGCGACATGCGCTCGCGCTCGGCGTTGCTGGGCAGTGATATTGTCACCGCCGCCACGGACCGTGTCACGATCGAGCGATGTCTGTCAGTGTGTGCCCAGGCTCTCGCGCTTGTTGACGCGGGCACGGGCAACCTAGAGACGCTCACGTTGCTTCGCTCTATCAACCTGCGCCAGCGCGTTGACAACGACCTCACGTATGGCAACCACATGGCCCTGAGCATGGCGATCGGACTGCTTTTTCTAGGTGGTGGACGCGCGACGGTGTCTCGGTCCAACGACGCCATTGCTGCACTTGTGATCTCACTGTATCCCTTGGGCGCCATGAACACGGCCGACAACAAGCACTATCTCCAAGCGTTTCGCCATCTCTACACGCTCGCGGCCGATGGCAGTCGCCACGTCGAGGCCATCGACACGACCACTGGGGAGCCGTGCTCTGTGGAGCTGAACGTGGAGAGGCATCAAGAGGCAGCGAATGGAGCGATCGTCAAGACCACATCTACGTTCAAGACGCCGTGTTTGCTTCCAGAGATGGACGCGATCGATCGCATCGTGATCACCAACCGCGGTTTCTACCCTGTCGACATTCGCTTGCAAGACCAAGGCGATGACCAAGGTGATGTGGATATGTGGGGAGGTGGAGGTGCGGGCAATGGAGCAAGAACTTTGCGCACGACTGCAAACGACAATCGAGTTAAATTACTGCTGGAGAAGAGTCAGATCTTGCTGGAGCGACGCGCCGAATCACCGCGCAACTTGATGGCAACGTCGTCGGCTTCTTCCTCGCTTTCTCCGTTAAGCCACGACGCAGCTTTGGCCACGACGAACCACGACCTCGAAGCGTACAATCAGTACATTGTCAAGACCATCTCGACGCGAGCATCGCAGCTTCCGGGGCTCGACGACGATGGGGCCGCTGCGTGGTGGACGCAACGCCTCACGGACAAGCACCTCCCTCTTCGTGCGTCGCCCGCGAGCCTTTTGCCGACCCACTTGAGCATGTTGTATGAAGTGTTTTCGCTGCAGCACCCACACCGGCGTCTCGATTCACTGGTCGGGCTGTGGAACTTGAAATTCATCCACGAATTTTACCGCATGAATCTCTTTCACTCCTTAGAGCAAAAAGACCACAGCTCAAGCGACTACTCACATTCGAGCATGAATGACAGTACAGATGGTGCCAAGCGGGACGTGGTCGAGTGGCTACAGGGCCAAACCGAAGAAGCGCTGCGGCACCACTGGCGCCACGACGCGTCAACAGCGTTCCCATCACTCTCGGCCGTGCAACATGCCCTTCTCAACGCCAACGTTCGCGACCAACGCGGCTCTATCGGAGCACAACCAGAGCCGCTGTTTGCATCCACGACCCCAGCGACCGATACCCTGCTGCTGACGGCGCTATTCATTTTCTTTGATGCTCCACCGTCCGTGTACACCAATCCGTCTGACTGGAAACGCCGCATGCAGCGGGCCATGGCACTATCGTCGTCTTCTGGAGCTTCCTCGAGCAGCTCACTCCAAGTATCGGGCTTTGCCGTGAAGCGATTTCTCCAGCTCCAGCAAGACCTCGTGAGCCAGGAAGAACAAACGTTTTGGCTCCGTGTGGTGTCATGCTTTCTATTTTCCGTTTAGAGGATCGTTTTTTCTCTTCTCTTTTATGTGTCATTGTTTGTTGGTGGTGTCTGTATGGGGTGAATGGTGATAACTTTTTTCTGCTGTTAAATATTTTGGTAGAGATCATGAGGAAGGAGAGAGTGACGGGAGGCCAAGATACGACCATCGCTTCCTTGCTCCCCCCGCTTGGGTGTTTTCTGGAGGGTGCCTCCCTCGTATACAAGTACTTACATGTTGCCGAGACGCCTCGGCCAATGGAGCCTCCCCTCACTATATCATGGAGGGTACGCTTCTCCTCTTTCTTTTTTGTGTGGTGGTGGTGGCAGGGCCATCTTTTTCGTTCCTCCTTTCTTTTTTCATTTTGTTTTTTTTTGTGGAGTGGGGAACGGACGAGCATACCTCATCCGAGTTTGGCGAACGTGATTTTCATTTTACGTCTCTTTCGCGGCGACGCCACCGCCGCGGCGGGTGCACGCACCGTCGGCTTTTCCACTTCCTTGGGCGGCTTGACCGGCGTCGACGTGGCTGACGCCACGCCAGACACGACTGTGGCTGAAGAGACGCTGGTGATTGTCGTCGTGAGGAGCGCACGCTTGACGTCGTCGCCAATGCTGTTGCCACGCTCGCGTTTCTTGGTCGCGTCTGCTGCACTGCCCTCGGTCACACTGTCGGGCACGCTGCCAACCGAGACACTGCGGTCACGCTGTCCGTCTTGCGAGGCATCGCTCTCCAATGCGGGGTTTGGGCTTTGTGGTGCGCTCGTCGTGGCCGAAAGGTCTTCACTAAACTCTTGCGACAAGCTCTCTTTCGAAGCATCGTCGCCAAGGACAATGCCCGCTGCAGCGGCAGTTGCACTGTCGGCCGCCAGTTCTTCTTCCTTTTTCTTGCGGAGGTAGTCGCGGCGAACATTCTTGGCCACGGCCCGACCGCCCATGTCGTCAAAGACACACTCGGGCAAATGCTTCCACACGATCGGCGTCACCTTGACATCCATGGTCGGTGTGCGCTTGTTCCAGCGGTACAGATCGTTCTGCATAAAGTAATGCACCGAGTTGTCAATGTTCAATTCCTTGCCCATGAGCTTGCGCCGGTCGACATCGAATCCGACAAAGAAACAGCCGCCTGCTTTGGTCGCGGCCTTGCTCGCGCCATTGCCGCTATCGTTGCTGGCCGGGTCATCAACGGCCGTGAGGGGGAATTTCTTGGGAAACGCTCGGATGTGGCACAGCTGTGGAATAAAACCCAAACTCTCGACGAGTTTGCGGATCCGCGATTCGCAAAAGCTGACCCACGCTTGATCTTCGCCTTCCTTGGTCGAGTACACATCCACAGCGAGGTAGTGTTGCTGCACCGCAAAAAAGTCGGTCGACTCAAACAGCGCGTCCCAGTTGTCGCCGCCTTTGCTGAGAATGTCTTGGACAATATCCAATCCACGCTTGAGCTCTTCCTTCATGACCGTCAAGCTGTGGGTCGACACGTTGAACGACGAGTTCATCGACGGGTATGCCGGGGTGAGGATCGGCATGATCTGATACCGGTTGTTGCCCGAATTGGCGTTCCAAACTTCGAGACCGAGCTTGGCATCGTACGTCTTGCACAGCTAAACCAATACGCATACGACAATGAGTATCAGGATCCTAGAACCATGAGCTATTTTTTTCGATCCATACCTGGATCGCGAGCGGCCATTTCCAAGTCGAAAGCACCATGAAAAAGCGGAGCAAGAGCGTCGACGGCGCCGCTGTCGGGTAGAGCTGGTTGATAAAGCACACGAGGATACACCAGTTGACACCACCGAGGTAGCCCATCTTGTTCGAATACAGACCACGCCGCTTGGCCCAGCGACGCACCACACGGAGCACTTCGATAAACGAGTCGCGGTTCGGCGTGAGCTACAAGCACACAAAGTCAGTCTCTATGAGCGTCAACCAATAGGACAGAGTACAATTCCCGTACCTTGATCATGAGCTCCGTCACGCGCGGGCCGTTCAAACTTTTTTCGGTCGCGGGGTCGACACCCGCCAAGATATTGTCGTCGAGGATATTCACGTCGTCGGGCACGGCATTACGCGGCAGGATCGCAATCTGCAAATCGATATTGATTTCTTCATAGTCGAAGGTGAGGATCGGCACGACGGCACCTTCGATCGCGACAAGGTTCGTGACTTTGGCGTGCTTGAGGAAAATGTCTTTGAGCGACGAAAAGAAATCGTCGCGCGAGACGTGCCGCGGCGCGACGCAAATGGTATCGATATCCGCGCCTGGTTCGTTCACGCCGAGGCGGTAGGACCCCGACACAAGGATCTGGCCGCCGGCGTCAGCGGCAACGTCCTCGGGGACGCCTTTGGTCAAGCAGACTTGCTTGACCCAGTCGCGAAAGATTGCGCGGAGCTCGGCTAGAATGAGCGAGCGACGCTGGATGTTCTCCGGCGACTCGGTCGGAAAGTGCTTTTCCATGTACGCGGTGAGTTTGGCCGATTGTTCCACATCTTTAGGCTCGGGTGGCGTCGTGCGGATCGCTTTGTACGCCTGCTCCAAGACGTGGGCCGCGACCGTAAACGTTCCGTTCTGCATGGGTTTCCGGGTGGTTTAAAAAAAAGAGGGAAACTGCGCTTCGTTGGGAAAGAAACGACGGCAGAGCGAATGCGCGGGTCGGAAATCGGGAATTCACGCAGAGAAGCGTTCGAGAGCGCACGGAGGCCTGGTACTGGCGTCGCGGGTCCTGGCGTCGCGTGCTATGGCGTTTGGAGATTGGAGTACGTTTGTTGGATTGTGACTCTCTCGCTCGACCCGCGCTTCTCCACGGAGATTGTACGATAGGGCGATCGGTTTTTATTCCGCGCGCTAGAGTGATGATCACTAGCGCAAAAAGAACACCACCTGCGAAAACAAAAAGAAGCGGATGGCCGGCAAATCGTTTTCCATTTCTGCCTTCTGATTGGTTGAAATTATTTTTAAAAGATTTGATTGGGCACAATAGCAGCAGCGAGCCACAAGCTGGATCTTTCGCACCAAGAAAAATGGCGAAAACAGTCCAGTACATTTCATTCGCCAACCGGGAAAATGGATCTTCCTCCAAGAGACTCCATACGGAAGGAAGAGTAAGTCTCTTCGCTTGATGGCATACATACAAAGCGGTATCGTCATATCGTCAGTGAATTGGCCACGAGGAGTACAGTATGTGGTGGTGCTTCGAAGGACATATGTGGTAGCGTTTCTTGTTTAGAGGTTAGAATTGAAATGAAAGCGATCTTGCCTAAGCCGAGATGATCTCTCACACAAGGAGGCTGCATTTAGAAAATGGCGAGCTTGACTTCCATGGCCTCATGGACACGGAACGAGTGCTCCGGATGCTCGTTCGGGTCTACATTCATTTAAGAATTTATACATTAGTTTCTATGGTGGGTAGAATCAGAACATGCCGCCTACGCACCGTTGAGGAAGCTGCTAAACGAGATCTCTTCATCAGCACCCGTCACCGTCTCGAGACCAGCGTGCGAGCTCGGGAGACCGGGGAGACGCTGTAAGATTCATGAATAGAGAATGAGCAGTCGAATGACAACAGCCAGTGCACAGGAAATAAAATAAGATAAACGTACGCCAAACTGTTCCATAATAGCCTTCTCCGTGCGCAGTCGCATCGCCGCGGCCTTGCCGTAGACCTGCTCGACCGTCGCCATCTTCAGCTCCCAGTGGTTGCGGCGGTGCTGTAATTTCACACCCGCACAAGAGAAATTAGCTGTCGCTCGAACTGGCGATGATACTGCCATTAACAACCAACGCACCATGGTCTGAAGCTGCTGTACTGGGTGGACAGGTCGCACGTCTTCACTGGCGCTGTAAAAGCCATGACGAAGCGCATCTGGCGGCGCGCGCACGAGCGGAAGGTTGGTGGCGTTCTGGAATTCGTCATACCGTTCCCACATTAGTCTATTGTTCTACATGCTCCACAAGCTATACACGCGTCCTCCACAGCAGTGACAGGTAGATGATGGAATCACGACGACACCGCATGATCACACGCCATAGAGGACACGCGACTGCTCGAGCAATATACGCACCATGATCGAAGAGATTTGGGAAGCTTTTTATGAGCTTGTGCTGCTTGTGAGTTTTGGATCCGACTTCTTCACCCCCTTGGTTTGAAATCCAGTTCTTAACCGTTCAGTCCTGCTACATTTCACACCATGAAATGTTCATAACACGCCACACCGTTTCCGGCAGCTCTGGATAATCAAGCGAGACAGTCATGGCACGCCGGCCCGGGTCGAGACCGGACGAGTTCGGCTTCAAGACGTCGTCTGGCGTCAACTACAACCAAGTACTGGATCGACAGATCGAGGATGAGCGGTTTCAGCGCCAGCGCGCGCTGCGCGAGGGCTCAGTGGTACGTACACGAATGACAATCCTACACAGCATTTGCATTCCTATATATCTGACTAAAATGCGTGTTTCTATGATGTAGCCAGCCCCAGCTCCTGCACCAACAGGCCCTCAGGCTGGCACGCAATCAGCGACAATGGACGCAGTGATGCGCATGCTCACAGGGAAAGACGAGCGCACGATCGCCGATCGTATTTCGGATCCGAACCGACCGACGTGGGAGCAATACAAGAAAGAGAACGCCGACAAGCTGGACTTGACCGACGACGGCGCCAAAGAGATGCGCGAGTACCGCAAGAAGCTAGATGCCGCACGCGAGAAGGTATGAGTTGAAGAGCATTTATGAGCGATCGCTCTAGGTCCATGGTTTCACAATAGGATGTACATTTGTAGGCACTGCGTAAGCGGAGCAGTGGAAGTTCCAAGAAAAGCAAGAAACACAAGCGATCACGCTCTGTATCTTCAAGTAGCAGCGACAGTGATAGTGATAGTGGTGGCGACGGTGACAACAGCTCGAGGCGCCGATCCTCGTCCAGAAAGTCAAAGAAGAAAAGCAAGTACGTGATCGGACCCTATATCATTTATGATATCGCGTGGTCCATAATGGATACTGACACCAATATTGACTACTGTGGATGAATACAGAAAGAGCCGCAAGCGTCGGCGTCCATCGTCGTCCGACTCGGAGACAAGCGACGATGACTCCCGTGGATCATCTGATTCTGACGACCACCGCCGCAGCGCGCGCAAGAAAACTCGAAAGTCGTCATCCAAGAAAAGCAAGAAAAAGGCCCACATAAAGCACAAGAAATCGAGCAAGAGCGCGACCGCGACTGCGGACCACTCGCCGTCGCCGGTGCGCTTGTCGTCATTCCTCGACGGCGGTGGATCAGACTCAGATTAAGTGCAACCCAGATCTGGATATAGACTTTGTTATCCCCCATGGGGTACAATGGAACGGATACAGTGTTCCTCCGACCTTTCTGTATGACGGATCTCTTCGTGTCGGCTTCTCATCATCATGCATGGGCTCCATCCTCCTCTATCAATCCCTTCACAGCACACGTCTCGAGCAGACGAAATGGACGCTTCGCAGAATGGGATCGATACCTCCGAGTCATCGGCGCTAGCAATGCGTGAGAAGCGCGCGGCGTTCATGGAGCTGCTGCGGTCCGGCGTTCGAGCCAAACTCCAAAGCGAAGCCGCGCCAGTTGATGGTGAGGCACAGGCAGAGACTCAAACTCCCAGCAGCACCGCGTGGCGCGCACTGGCATGGCGCAACGCCTACGCGCTCGAGCCATTCTTCCAGGAGACGATTTGCGGTCAGCCACTGCGCATCAAGCAGCTCTTACAAGGCGAGCTCACCGGCTTTGGCACGGGTCTCACCGTTTGGCCCGCCGCGTGTCTCCTGCTCAAGCACCTCGAGCATCGATATGCGATGAAGAGGGACGCACATGACCAAAACCTGCACGAGAAATTGGTGGTCGAGCTCGGCAGCGGTACGGGTGCCGTGGGCATTGCTGCTGCTATGTTGGGGGCCGGACGCGTCGTCGTCACCGACATTCAAAAGGTCCTCTTTCTCATGGAGACCAATGTGCAGACTGCCCTAGAGCTATGTGGTGGTCACCTCCACGTCGAAGTCGAAGCGTATGAGTGGGGTGCCCCACCCAGTCGTCACCTGCTCCATGACGATGGGACGCTGCCGGACGTTGTGCTGATTTCGGACTGCATTCTCCCTCGTCTGTATCCGATTGAACCACTGGTCGAGGCCCTCGACTGCCTGTGCGGACCGCATACTGTAGTCATCATCAGCTACGAGCCGCGGTACTACGCACCCTTTGATCCAAAGACGCGATTCTGGGAGTTGCTTGCAAAGAAACACTTTACAATTCGCGAAATCGAGCAGGAACTGTACCATCCACATTACCGTGCCGACGACATTGAGGTCTGGGAAGCACGCCGTGTAGAAGTACAAAAGTGAAAAGGCGAAAATGAAATAACAAATCAAATTACCTGAATAGGATGACCGGTCTTGAAAAGGCTTACTTGTTGGACGCGAGAGGCGGTGCGGCTGCTTGGAGCGCAAGACAGTGCAGTTCTTCATGACGGCTCGCGGTCTCGGGCGTGACTTCAATGTGCTGGGTCTGAAGGTAGTGGTGGAGCCCGTCCGTCGATAGAAGCGAGCACAGCACATCCATTTGGGCTTGGTCTTGCGACAGCGTTCGTTCACGCAATGCAGTTGGTGGCCTGTCCATCGGGTGGTTAGGCGTCGGCGACTTCTCGTTTTCCTCTTCGCCACCACCCTCACCAAAGAATCCCCCGCTGATCATTCCTCCGTTGGCTGCGGTCGCCGAATCCAATTCCCCAGCGTGCATCGCAGCGATTGTCTTCTTGGCTGAGTCTTGAATGTCTTCGTCTCCGGATTCCAACAACTGATCGAGCTGGAACGCATCGCTATCTGTGAGGGCACCAGTCGTCACGAGGTATTCCATCTGTGCACGCAAGATGATCAGCTCGGACGTGTTCCGACGCAACGGGTCGGACTCTTTGTCGCCACTATGTTGCAATTCGCCAATCGACTGCATGGTTTCGAAGCTGAAGAGCTTCTGTACGGTTGGATACAGGGCTGTATCGGTTTCTGCCACGAGGGTGAGAGCTGATGGAGGAAGGGCAGAGTTGGCATAGGAGAAGTAGGAAGTGTAGCTTCGCCACCAGCTCTCGTGCTCCACATTCACTGTTTCACCATGCTCTGCTGCTTCTTGCTCTTCCAGCTCCCGCAGCGATCGCGCGGCCTCGGTGCTGACCCATTCCCAGAACATGGGCCACGAAACAGGGCCATCGAACCGGTCATCTTGAATAACGGAAAGAACAGAGTCATACCCGCTTTCAGACACCGACCCTGACGCTTCAAACAGCTTGGTAATGATCGTGACGCAGTCCGCTTTGCTGATCTCACCTGTGCCCTTTGGATCATACTCGTTGAAGAGAATGCGCGCACCCAACTCGAGGCGATCAATCTGTTCCTTGGCGGTTTTGTAGCTCGTAAAGTACGACGCCGTGTAGCCTGTATACACCTTGGATCCGGCAAAAAAGCCCAGCATACCGCCAGCGATCGCGGCACCAGTCGCGGCGACAACACCAACGGGACCGGTGATGCCAACGCCGGTCCAGAACGTAACTGTGGACGCGACGCTGTACGCCCCCAAACTCGCCCCCGTCGCGGCGGCTGCGCCGCTTGCAATGTGATGCCCTGCTTTCAGTCGAAAGTCTTTCATCATCAACCGCTCGCTCGTGGCCGATACAACACCCATGTTCTTGCGCTCGGTTTGCTTTTGGCGAAACTCGTAATAGTCCTTGCCAATGTCAACGAGGATGGACGCAACTGTCAACGGTGCAGCGACTGCACCACCCAATCTGGTCGAAGCGCGCGCCATGCCTTTTGCAATCACTACGCCACCGGCCGCACGGATCCCGCTATCGAGAGCACCATCTTGGGTGGCCTTGACCAACTGGAGAATTCCGTTTCGGTCGTTTGTTTTTTCAAGACCCAACTTCTCGACCACGCGTTGGGACAGCAACAGTCGTTTTGCCTCCATCGCGTCCTTGGCCGTGTGGAGAGCCTGCATAGCTCCACGGTGAATGCCATTTTTCTGGATAAATCCCACGCACGATCGGTCAAAGCGAATGACCGCAGACGAATGCTCTGGTCGCCAATCTTCGACCGTGCCGGTTCCAAAAAACGTCGTGACAGCGGACCCAACCGGAAACTCAACGACTTCTTCCTTCGCGTCCACGACCTTGTCTTCATCAGCAATTATCACGTTGGCTGGTAGTTGCTCCACCTCGTTAAAATGATCGGCCACTTGTTCGGCCAGATCCACACAGTCGAAAAACTCATCCTCTGCAAACGCTTGCAACCGCGCTTCCTCGTATTCTGTCAGGCACTCGAAGAATTCATCCGCCAACGCGTCGTCTTGTTTGTCTTCGGGTGAGACTGCGACAAGACCGGACTGGTCGTGGAGAACAAGCACACCCTTTTCACCAGCGTCGACTTCAGACGCAGGGACTACCGTGCCATCACTTCGACGGCCTCCGATTCGTTCCTGTGGCTTGCTCTTGATCTGGTGCGCACGATGGTCGTCCATCAATAGGAGCAGATACTCGCCGGGCATATTGCGCACGGCATCAGCTTGCATCTTCTTTTTCGAACTGTCCGAGTATTGGTTCCATCCAGCCACCGCCAGCGCAACACCAGCGCCGACCACAACGGCACCGCCCAGCACCGACACGGTCTTCATGCCTCGCGCCGCTGCACCGCCGTTTCCGCTCTGGTTAGACATGGCAGGGGCCGCCACATCACCGGGCAAGATCTCATCGGGTTGGACAAACATGATTTTTTCTTGCTGGTCGACCCCAAGTCCGACTTTCCGAGCAACCCGAATGCGGTCGGACGCAAACATGTTCTGGTGGTTGTTGGGCACCATGCCGTTATTGGATAACAATGGATCAACGCGCCGAATACGCGCTTGCCCCACGACACTCGAGCTCGAAGATGTGAAGCGCGAGGTGATATGGGAGACCGTCCCTTTGGCGCCGTTGAGCACATCTCCGAACGTGGAAATGGCTTCGTCCAGCGTCATCCCACGCACTGTGCCGTGGCGCACAAATTCGTCCGTCCAACTCAATCCTTTCGACAAATGGATATCGTAAGCGGCACGGGCCTCGGCGTCCGACAGCACTTCGTACGACTCGGCCAACAGCTTAAACACTTGCTCGGCCATATCTTTTTCCCGCGGATTCGCCGCACTGGACCACCGATCTGGGTGCCACTTGAGCGCGAGGGTCTTATAGGCTGTCCGAATCTGACGGGCTGTAGCGTTCCGCGGGACGCCGAGTCGCTCATAGTAGTTCATACTCTCGTTGATCTGGATCGACGTGGATCGTCGCGCAATGGCATCGACGTACGCACTCATCAAATGCTGTAGGATCGAACTGCCAGTTAACGAGTTCATCGACGCATCATCTTCTTGAAGCTCCCGCAGAATGGCGTGCGCGTCCGACAGTAGCTTGTACTCTTTGCTGTCTTTTCTCAAAAACAGATAGGTTCCGCACGGCGCGTACTGGAAATCAATCTCCTTGATCACGTTCATTTCGCGAAACTTGTGGAACGTGCTCTGCAAAATATTGAGACTCATGGTGATGTAGGCCGACGTGACACTGCCGACGCCAGCACCGACGGCTTTCTCGGCACCCATACCGACAAACACGCTTTGCATCTGCGCAGGCAGTAGCTTAAACAGCGTCTTGGTCGCTTTGGTGATTGTCAAGAACCGCTCTGTGGTCTTGGTCAACATCGCGGCCGATTGTGCAACATTGAGGATCCCAGGAATACAATCAAATTCATTCACAAGCGTCACGAGTCGCTTGGTCAAGCCCAATGCCTCAAGATAGTCGTGGAGTGCGTGTGAGCTAACGTAGGGCGAACCAAATCCCATTGCCATGATATGCGGCAATCTGTGCCGCACTTCGTCCATGGGAAACGCTTCCCACAGATTGGTCTCGGCCGTGGCCTTCGGTGCGGTGGAAGACGATCGATGGAGATCGCGCTTGCGAACCTCGGCGTCTTTCCGCTCAAGCGCCTGGCGGAGTTTTGGTGGAAGCTGCTGGTACACAAGCTCACAGAGTGCAAGCTGCGCAATGCTGCCGGCAATCGAGTGTCCGCACAGCAGCAGCGTCTTGTTGCGTACGCGTGCGTGGCTATAAAGCGACGTAATGTCCAATTGCTGTGCGCGTTTCCAGAACGGCAAGTGGATCCGCGCGCCGCCGTAACGATACACATACGGCTGCGAGAGCGGCACGGTCGAGCCCAGCACGGCTTCGACAATGTCGCTTGTTGAGGTCGCACGCACAGCACAAATTACGGCGCTTTGCGATTCAACCAGAATCGACTTGGATGTGAACTGGAGGACAGGGAGTTGGAGCTTGTGCGGGAGTGGTGAGCTGCGGATAAACGCTTCAAGCTCGCGACGCGCAGCCTCACGTTCAGCTGCACTCGTGGGCGGCGCATTTTCGTCAGAGGAGGAGAACGCCGAAGTGTTCAAGCGCGAGTTGGCCGCGATAGCCGCACACAAAACGGCCGCGCTCAGCAGCTCCGTCTCGCTAGAGACTGCACCGCACCACCAGGCGGACGAAGAAGAGTCGCTCTGTCCGTTCATGGTACTAAGAGCTCTTGGATCGTCGCCGTTCGCGTGCGGTGGCGGCCTGCGTGACGCCATTTTCGTGAGCTAATGGCAATGTGGTGGATTCGCTTTTCAGCTGGCACCAACATGTACCGTGACGCACAATGGGCGAAAAGGCAACTTCACACAGAGAACAACCCAGAGGTCGAACTGTAGGCATCCCCAACACAGGACCCTCTTACGTTTATTCTAGGTCTCCAGCTGACCTAATTTAAAACTACGTTAGGATACAGCCACGCTATTTTCGGAATGTATCCTGAGGCACAATTAAGCCAGAGGACATGAAGACGGGGGTACAATTGTAACGGAGCTTTTCGTACCGAACGAGCGTCCGTCCGTCACGGTCGGATGGTGACAAGTCGACGCATTAAGACTCGGACCGGAAGATGGCAACGCCGCTTGCAACCACAGCGTTCGACCAGCTCAAGCGCGAGAGCCTGCGCAAGCTGCGCGACATGGAGGACAAGAGCCCCAAGGGCAGCGTCGACGCGCCGATTGTCGACATGATCCACATGATCAACGACCACACCAACTTTGTACGTCGGTGGTCCGTATTCTCTGGTGTGTTTTCGGATCCCTCATCGTCTGTGTTGTGTGTGCTACCACTATAGGTCACGAGCAGTTCTTGCTCTGGTCGTATTGCGATTTTCCGCGGTGTTCCGGCCGGTGCTGCCCCAACAGCTGCGTCATCGGCCGATCAGGCGTCGGCGACGTCCGACCATCTAATCACCAAGGGCGGCAAATGGCTGCTCGCCGAACATGCGACCATTACGATGGACCAGCTGCGTGCGGCGCTGGCGCCATCCATCGATGATGAAGACGACAGCACAGTTGCTAGCAACATGGTGATCTTCAAGCACGAACCGTTCATCATGCACGTGGTGTGTCGAGACGTCGACGCTGCGAAAGAACTGCTGCAATGCGGCATTGCGTGCGGCTATCGCGAGTCGGGCGTGGTGCTGGGCAACAAGAAAATCATGTGCGCGATCCGCACAACCGCCAACGCCATGGAGATTCCACTCGGCCGCTCGACCAACGATTTGCTGGTCAGCGACGACTACCTCCAGTGGGTGGTCAACATTGCGAACGAAAAGTTTATAGCGAATCGCAAGAAAACCGATCAACTCTGTGCTGCGTTTCGAAAGCGCTTTTTAGAGACGCCCATGGCGCCGCCGACCACCGCGGCCGGCGTGCCTCCCACCCCCACAAAATTTAAGCGTGCGTCGAGCACCGTGTCGCTGCGTCGCTGTCGCGCATTGCCAATCACCGAAAACGGTCGGCTCCTCCAGCGTGTGGGCCACTCGAGTGTCCAGTACGAAGGTAGTGTGTTCGTGTTTGGCGGCCAAGGCCAAGCCGCGTCGGGCACGTCGTCCCGCTTGTCGGATCTGGTGGTTGTGTCGACCGACGACGAAGAGCACAGCAGCAGTGTGATCGAGACCAGCGGCGAACCGCCGTCGGCGCGCATGCACCACTCGGCCGTGGTTGTAAACACGCAGATGGTCGTGTTTGGCGGTCGCGCCGGGCCGCTCAAGTGCTTTCAGGACGTCCACGCGTTCGATTTGACGACCAACAGGTGGCGCGAACTCGCCGTCAGTGGTGAGGAAGTGCCGGCGGCCCGATGGAAGCACTCCTGCAGCGTGGGTACGTTAGGCGGATGCTATGATGATAGTAGGATCACATCTTATGTACTCTTGTTTTGTGTGGCAGTGGGGACGACAATATATGTGTACGGTGGTCGTGACGCGTCCACGGTCTTCAATGACCTATACGCGCTCGACATGGCCGAGGGCGAACCAATGTGGAGCAAGATCGGTGCGTTTTCACATTCGCACTTTATGAAAAACTCTGTAATCACGCCGTGTTTTAACGGATGCCTACAGACTGCTCCGAGGTTCCAGCAGCGCGTTTCGACCACGTCGGGGTCTCGATTCCTGCAACCAAGCAGCTCTTTGTGTGGGGCGGTCTCGCATCGCTAGACGAGACCTCGAGTGCCGATGCCGGCCGTCGCGATGTCTTTTGGCTGTTTGATACCGTCGCCCATGTATGGGAGAAACGGATCATCAAGAACCCCGAGCACGGTCCGACCGCTGGTCTCTTTGGTGCCGCGGCCTGTGCGGTCGACGGCGGTGCCCACGTGGTCGTGTGCGGCGGGACAAGCGCGGCCAGTTCGACCGAGAGCAGCAAGAACGCCCCGCAAAAGATCTACTCCCTCAGTACATCGACAATGGAGTGGCAATTGCTTGGGGCGATCGACAATAGCAACAGCAGCACGAGCGACCACCACGCGCGGGCTGCGCTAGTGTATTCGACCGGCACGTGGCTCCCGGCGCGCAATGAGCTGCTCGTGATCGGCGGCGGCTTCCAAGTCTTTGGTTACGGGCAGTGTTACTCGTCATCGTTTGCGTGCGAGTTGGTCATTATCCACAAAGACGGTACCGCCACCACCACCAAGAACGGCTCACCACGGCCGGCGACGGAGACTGGCACGGACCCCAATACTTGCGATGGCGATGGCGTGGCATCGCCGCCAACGTCCGAGTCCACGGACGCCACAGTGGTGCCGTTGGATGTCTCGCGTCCACTCGGTGTGCTGGCGGAAAAAGCCAACGTCAAAGCCGTCAAGACCGTGCTCGAAGCCGCCAACGTCTACGACAAATCGCGTCGCGTCCACGTCGTCGCCGACCGTGCGACTCCCAATGGCCCGTCGTTCTTGCTGCCTGTGACCTCGGATATTGCGACGGCCCGCACCCACTACGTGGAGCTCCAGACACTGGAAGTGGTCGTCGATGACGACGCCTACCACAATAAATTTGGCAAAGCCGCGGGCACAAACCGTAATGATGTGGTTCGTTCGACGATCGCGACATTTGCCACGCGTCACGCATTAGCACCAATGATCCTAGCAGCGATCCCCGAGCGATACGAATTTGTGAATGACGTATTGATGGTGCCGCGTGGGTCGTTTGAAGATCCCGAGTGGACACCCATTGCGACTGCGATGTGGGCGGCCGTATGCCAGGCCACGTCGCCGCGACTCTCGCGTGTCGCCCGCAAAGCCTTTATCGACGCAAGTGAGAAACGCCAGAGCCACGTGGAACTGCTGTTTGTCGACCCGACCGCAATCCAGTCGTCACGGCCGAGTCAGCAGGGCTGGGTCGAAGTTCGTGAGAATGGCATCACCTATGGTTGGGACCTCACGCGCGTCATGTTCTCATCCGGCAACGTCACTGAGAAGGCTCGCATGGGGGCCATCGGCTGTGCCGGCGACGTGATCGTCGATTTGTTTTGCGGTATTGGGTACTACGTTGTGCCGTTTCTGGTGCACGGCGGCGCTGAGTTTGTGCATGCGTGCGAGTGGAACCCCGACTCGGTCGATGCGCTCCGCTTCAATTTGGCGCGCAACCACGTAGCCCACAAGTGCACGATCTACGAAGGCGACAATCAAGAGAGCGCACCGACGATTGGCGCAGTCGCCGACCGTGTGAATCTGGGGCTCTTGCCTACGAGCGAGAAAGCGTGGCCACTGGCGGTGCAGGTCCTCAAGGGGGCAGGTGGTTGGCTGCACGTGCACGACAACGTCGCGGTCGAAAATCGCGAGACGTGGGAGCAGCACGTGGTCGAGAGCATCCGGACGCTGGGGGAGCAGATCGGCAAACGCTGGCGCGTCACGTGCGAGCATGTTGAGAAGGTCAAGTCGTACGCCCCCAAAGTACACCACTTGGTCGCCGATGTTCGATGTGTAGCAGTGGAAGAGGAATAGACGTACTAATATAGGGATAATCCAGGTCACCCTTGCGAATCCGATTCTGTTCTAGAGCATTAGGCCAGCTACCCAATCAGCGGGCCGCATGCTCAATCTTGATGTGCCATTTGACCTAGCCGATCTCGCCGCGCCAGCATTGCGACCGCTGCCTCCGGACCGCAATCTGGCGACTACTGCTCACGACGCTCCTCTCCTCTCCGCTACTCAAGACGCTCCACTTCACTGCTCAAGCCCACCTCCAAAAACCGCACATCATACCTACGAGGGCGAGCACAGCTGACGGTCGACTAGAACCTCAGCCCATCAAACCCGCCCACTCACGCGACTGACCGGGAGATGTGCTCGCCTCTTCGGGTCCACCTCACCTCACACACCAAACCCACCCGAGCGCACTTCGAATGGCGAGTCGGTATCGCGGCGTTCCGCTTTCCGTGTGGTCGTTTTCGGACCGACACGAAGGCGCCATACCGCGACTCACGCCGGCTCGGCAAAAACCTTGTCGACTACAACTACTCACGCGTCAGCGGTGAGTCTGAAAGGTATGGTAGTGGGAAAGGAAAGGAAAGGAAAGGAAAAGGAAGGGACGAACGGATTGCTCTTCGTGGTGGTGTGTAGGTTGGCGAGTCTCAATTTTGCTTTGTTCCTTGTAGGTTCTGCATCAACTGACCACATCCATAATAGTGCGTCGTACGACTGTAGAATACACTGCTGCACGACGTGGTTGATCAACCACATGAAAAGGAACATGAAAAAGAAATCAAAGGACTTTGGATTCCCATGTCGACGCTCTGTTCCACGCCTGGTGAGACCGTGAAGACCCTGTTCAAGTGTCTCGTACTTGGTGAGCTCGCTCCGGCTTTTTTATCGGTTCTAGAACTCGGACGAAAGTCACAGAAGACTATTCGAGGGCTCGTGATCTCAGAAAGTCGACCGGTGAAATCGAAAATGGCCTCATCACCAAACCTTCTTTACAGCACTCGACCGACGAACATCGACCTGACCCCACAAACGCGGTTTCGTCGTTAGAGCGGGTCGTCCTGATGTTAGCTTACCATCAAGAAACACCACACAATCATTATAGACCTCCCACACAACAACCTCATAGTATTTACAACATCCGAGTACCAACCTCTCACCCCCCTGACAATGATCCCGTCCACCTCGTTTACACGACCGCTTCTGGGGCACCCACAACGATCGTCTTCTCCGAGTTGGCGCTACGCTTGCGGCTGCGCTTGAGCAGCACGAGCCGGTCCACAGGATCCACGGTCGCCGGCATTGTCGTAGTCATGCGCACCGTGGTGCGCATGTCGCCACCGCCAAGCACCGCCGAGGCACGCGAGAGGCCCATGCCGTTGGTCGACGACATGCGCGAGTTGCCTTGAATCGCTGCGTTAAGGGACTGAACCGATGCCGTGAACGACGGGATCGTCGGCGACGAGCGGCGACGCAACACATCGCGAGGATGAGGGACTTTGACGCCCGCGCTGGTCTTGTAGCCGCCATCGTCGTTGATCGCATCGAGCACGTCGTCGGTCAGCGCGGCGCGATCGAATGAATTGAGCACAAACTGGCGAAGCGCGAGGCGGTAGTTGTAGCGCTCCAGTAGCGCGTGCACATACAGCAAGAGCATCGGCTCTTCAAACAGACTCGACTTGGACGCACGCAATTTGTTGAGCGACGCATGCGCTTCTTTCTGGGTAATGTGGTTGCTCAAGTCGGCGACCAAACGCAGCACGTCCTTCCACTCTGGCGGTACCTTGCTCAGCAATGTCTGGAGATGCGACGAGGGCGGGTGCGTGACGTTGCACACCGCACTAGAAGCGCCGTGCCCGGGCGGCTGGGGCCACACAAACAATGAATTGCAGTTTTGGGGCACGGAGATCGAGCACTGCGTATCGCGTGCCGTGTCCCACCCGAGACGTGCCAAGTTGCGGCGCCCAGCCGACGACCGCGCGACCAGTCCCAACACGAAAAAGCACGTGCCGCGAATTGACACGATCGGCGAGTCGGTTGCGAGCTTGACGATCAGGTCCAGGACATCGTGCGCGTAGTGATAGATGAGATCGTAGCCCCTCGACGTCGCTGCAACATGGCCAAGCGCCCACAATGCAGCTCGCTTTTCTAGCGGCACGCTGGCGGCATCACGAAGACACGAGATGAATTCGGGAATGTGTCCGGAATCGAGCAGGATCTGACAGCCTTGACTGGTCTTGGCAAGTTCTCCGTAAAGGTGTGGAGGCAGCGGCACCGTGCGCGGCCGCAGCGGCAAAAGCTGCAGCGTAAACTCGACTGACTTGAGCATCAACCGCTTGACCCCGCCAGTCGACTGGTCCATTTCCACGCGGAAGTTCCATACCGCGCGCTCACCCGTCCCACAAAGTGACGTTTCAGGGGCCGTGAGGTTTTGTGGCGAGCGTTGATCTGGGGAACACGAGCTCCAGTCTTTGTTCTCGTCCGACGCGGCTTCGGGTTGCGGAATCGACGCGTCGTTTTGGTAATCCAACGCGCTCGAAAACGTTTCCGACAATCGCTCGCCACCGGCAGCAGCAGATTGCGTCCGCGTGCGCGCCGCCTTGAGCTGGGGGTCCGACGTCAGGTTGGACGACATGACAAAGCCGCCGTTGCTCTGCGGCGGTGGCTTGGTGAACCCACGCCGATCCACGGGCTGGGTCCCGAGGAATAAACACGCTTGCAGCGTTTGCTGTGAGTTCACGATGACGGGCTGCGGCATGTTGCGGGCATCAACAACAATGCCCTTGACGCGAATCGAGTTCATCCGCAAATCGTCTTCGTCCAGCGGTGTGTCTTCTTCATCGCGGATCGACCCGTCAATGTACGTCTCTAGGGTCAAATTCGACGGTGGCCCACTACCGGGCGGCCCCACAATCTTGACTTCCATGTTCCACGGCATGCGATAGAGCCAATCGAGGCCCCACAATGACCGTTGGTTGCTTGCTTTGTAGTTGTTGCCACGCTTCATGGGGACGTGCACGGGGATCGGCGTCGGTCGGCACGGTTTGTTGACAGTGGAACTCGTGAGACTTCGTTCGCGGCCGCAAACGTCTCGGTTCAGTCCGCGGAACAGCGCGCTTTCGACCGAATTCACGTACGAGATGAATTTCTCTCGACGCCACGCCAAGAGCATTTGCGGAATCCAGTCGTTACAGTCCTTGAGAAACGTCAGGCCTTCAGGCTGGGACAGAAACTTGAGTAGTAACGATTCCGCGCGCTTGTCTCGAAGCTGCATCAGACGCGTAGGACGCTTCATGATCATTGCTTGAAGACACTCTTCCGTTTCGGCCGCTTCCTCAAGCACACTCAGTGCGGCCTTGGCGACTTCCTCTTCTTGGGTCAACTGGGTCACCAGCGCGTCGATCCCCCACTTTGCAAAATCCGCGACTTCCGACCGCAGCAACGCTCTCAGCAGACAGGTCGCGTAGAGCCGCAATGGCTTGGAGCCTTCCAGCATCCACGACTGGAGCAATTTTCGCGAACTCCCATCGACCGAGTAATCCAAGTTGGCAAGGATCAGACGGCACAAGAAATCGTGGCCTTTGGTCGTGCCCATGACGTAGAGTCGCTGGAAGAGATTTGACTGCTCCATCATCTTCAAACCTTCTTTGCTCGAGCTCATGAGCCCCAGCAAGGTGAAGTACTCGCGTAGCATTCGGCGAGAGCAATACTCGGGCGAAAACATGCGGGCTTTGAGGGCACCAATGTGGGACTCGACGATCGCAGCTTCCGGCCGGGCTTCCAACTCGAGTGCCGCCGAGATCTCGGTCAAGAGCTGGCCACGTCGGTCCGTCTTGAGGAAAAGCAGCCCTTCGGGGTGATTCAAGAGTAGTGTGTACATCTGGCACGCCGGTCGAAGGAAGGGTACAAAGTCAGGTATCCACGCAAGCTGGGAAAAGTAGCCCTTGTTGCCGGGGTCGCACCGGAAGAACCCCGAAAGACGCTTGAAAAATTTGGTTTTCATGGCTTCCGAAAGGCGCTGCGGGTTTGTCAGCGGGCCTTCGAGCAGTTCCGAGATGATATCCCAATTCCACTTTGTCCAGTTCTTGTCCATCAAGACGCGCGAGCGATTGTTGAGCATATCTTTGAAAGTCGCATCGTCCATTTGGGCATCCATCGAGAGCTTGAGAGTCTGAATCATGAGTTCGCGCGACGTCACGTTCTCTCGGATCGGTCCCTTCTTGAGGGTCGTCGAGGAGAAGTTGGTCAATGAGCCAGTGCGGTTCAATAGTAGTGGCGACGGTCGGTTCGTATCGCGCAGCAGTTCCGATGCGAGCTGCACGCCATTCACACCACTACCACCGTACGAAACCAGCGACACGCCTTGTGCGGCGATACTGCCCGAGCTCGCCCCCACGGCCGTTGCAAGTTCCGCGAGCATTTCACTCGCGCGGATAGATTTTTCTCGCTGCATACGCTCCAGCAAACTCTTGACTTGGTCGCCCAGTGTCTGTGTGGTCGTGGTGGTTACCGAGGTGGCCGACACGAGCCGAGGTAACGCCAAAAGCTGTGCGCAGTGTTGGTCCGGTAGCAAGCGCGACGACATGCGCAGGATATCCGACAGCAGATCGATCGCCGGCTCGGCCAGCGAGCGGTTCGTGCTAGTGCCGAGTGTGATGAGCGCATCCAGAATGCCGCAGTGGATCATTGCGAGCAGGTTGATGACAGTGTAATTGTCCAGCAGATTGTGCTGTGATGTCACGGGATTGAACTCGGCCGACGAGACACTGATGGGGATCGCTGTCGACACAATATCACTCGTATCGCCAGTCGGTTTGTCGAACGGCGTGCGCTTGTAAAAAATTTCGCAAATGGTCGACAACACCGCCTTCTGGACGTCTTCCCCTACAGGCTGCACGAGTAACTGGACAAGCGACTGGAGACCTTGTGGGTTCGACGTGAGCACCACAATCCCCTACACAGTCAAAACACACATCGTTAGTCGACTTCTTCCCGGCCCCCAACCATCGTTTGCCTCCGTACCGTCCACGAACGCATCATCGTGACGATTGCATTGCGACTCGCCATCCATCGCTGGCGACGCTCATTGCCTGCCGGTAGATCCGTGTCGGTGAACGGCGCCAACAGAATCTGCGTATCCATGAACGGTTCAATGAACCGTCGTGTCGCGGGCTCATTCAAAATCATGAGCAGCGTCAAAATGAGCGAATCGGCGAGGTCTTGAAACGAGGTCTCGAGGATCGCGTCGACCAAAACCTTGACGCCGTTGGCCGACGCGACCACTTCGACGTTGGCCAGCACCAGCTCGCGCAACGTCTCCAAGCACACACGTCGCATATTGTCGTCCTTGTGGCTCGCGATTGCGACGATCGATGCAACCAGGCTGCGCGGCATTTGCGACGCGTCGATTTCCATGATCCGGCGGATCACTTTGATGGCCTGCACGCGCTCGGCCAGCAGCTTTTGCTCGCGCTCCATAGACCGCACGACAAACACCCCCAGTGTCTACAACAAAGGGTTAGAAGGCATCGACTGGGAGAGAAAGCAAGAAGAATAAAACGCACTGTCTCGGCAAACTGCTTGACGCCGTTGCTGCTGCAGATCGCGTATCGGATGACGCGCAATGCACCGGCGCGCGTCGATGTATCGGGGTCGCACACGAGCTTGCGCATGCATTTCATAATGCGTTCCACGGGGAAAGAGTCAAGCTGCATAGGGTCAGTCTTGAGTTCCTGAAAGATAGAAAACGTCGCGTGATGAACAAGACATAGAGGAAGGGCGCCACATATTAAAGCGTACATGGCAGAGCCGTCCTGTGCTCTCGAGCTTGGACTTGCGGTCGAGCCCGCCGCGTTCCACAAGAGTGCAGATGAGTCCCAGCCCCCCTTCGGGCCGTCCGGCGAATGTGCGTCGTCCCGACATGATTTAGACTCTCTGAGGACGTGGAAAGCGCGAGTATTGATACGTTTCCTCTATGGGTGCTTTCCTCTAGAGATGCGTCGAGATTGACGAGACGGACGGGAAACCACGCGCCACAAGAGCGTCGTCGTGACGATCAATTAAGTGATTTTCCCTTGAATCCCCAAAGTTTCCAGGCAGGTTTTGTCACTCAAAAAAATAAAAAAAATCTTCAAATATCCGCAATTCATTTTTGAATTGCGCCTGACCCTATATTAACCGCGTACGCGGTACCCAGCAACTATTCGACCAGCACGTATCTTATATGTAGTCTTAGACCTCTAACTGGTATGCCCCAAATTCATAGTGGTCGAATAGCACCAGTGGTTGTTGGTGCTCCCTTCCATCGTTCTGTTTCGTTTCCCTGTCTCGCAATCCAGTTTGCTTTCCACAACAAGCAACCGCCGTCATCTTCACCGCCCTCCACCCTCTCCATCTACAGCATCATGGGTACGCGCGTCTACGTCGGTGGTCTTCCTCGCGATGCGACCTCGCGTGAGGTCCAAGATGCCTTCAGCCGTTACGGCCACATCTCCAATGTCTGGATCGCGCGCAACCCGCCAGGCTTTGCGTTCGTGGTGAGTGCTCCCCCCTCCTCCTCCTCCTCCTCTCCGCAGGCGACAGCGGCAGCGGATTGAAGAGGCTTCTTTCTCGTGGGCATGCGAGCGTACATTCGGTGTCTCCGCTTCTATTCTATCTCTATTTCTCGCTCCCCCACTTGCGACCGTGGCGTCTCGCTCTGCGCAGGGCTTCTCTTCTGTATGTTCGTCTTGGATTTGCTCGGTCTTCTCTATGTGTGTGGCGCTTCTCGTCGCACGCACTCGCCATTGATCTTCGCTCTGGACGTTCGGGCTTTGCTTGAGAAGGTGTCGCCTAGTAGTTGAGGAGACGACGCCACGTCCTGCTCGCATCGTGTGGGGAGAAAATGCCCCGTTGCCTTCGCTGCCGCTCCGCTCGCTGCTCTATCTCTCTACCTGCTCTCTCTACCTCATCGTCTCTGCGGATCCACCAACGCTCTTCTTGTCGTCTCTTCGATTCGTCTTCCTCGCTCCATAGGATTTTGAAGACCCCCGTGATGCCGACGACGCCATTCGCGCAATGGACAACCGCGACTTCCTCGGCGGCCGGTAAGACTTCTCGTTGGCTAGTATTTTTTTGAGTATCGGTGGTGACCTGATGTGTTTGTAGTGTCCGCGTCGAATTGGCCAAGGGTGGCAGCCGTCGCGACGACCGTGGTGGTCGTGGTGGCCGTGGTGATGACCGTCGTGGCGGCGACCGTGGCGAGCGTGGTGCGTTCTTATAACCGTCTGATTATTGCTGCCCATCACATATTAAGTATACTCTATGTCTTAACTACAGGCCGCAACCCGCCGCAGCGCACGGACTTTAAGGTCCGCATTACGGATCTTCCGCGTGGTGTCGACTGGCGCGACGTGAAGGACCACTTGCGCTCGGCTGGTGAAGTCACGTTCTGCGATGTTCAGAGCGATGGCACAGCGTACGTTGACTGGATAGATTTGCTCCATTTCTCTTTGGCATTTCAGCCGACGTTTTTTTGGACGATTGTCTAGGCTTGCTGAGTTCCAGACGCGCGAAGATATGGAGAACGCTGTTGCCAAGCTTGATGACAAGGAGTTCCGTGGCTCGTACATCCGTGTTACGGCCGACGGTGGCCGTGGCCGCTCGCGCTCGCCGCGTCGTGAACGCTCCCCAGAACGTCGCTCCCGTTCGCGTTCGCCGGGTGCGCGTGCGGAGGGATCTCCTCGTCGCTCGCGTTCGCCGTCTCCGGCGGCTGCCCACTCGCCCCCGCCGCGCAAGAACTCGGTCTAAGAGCCATACTCAGAACCGCATATTCGGATCGAAGCGGCATCGCGTGGGCTTCGACGCAACCCGCGACATATGTTGTGCCAAGGGCAACGATACGTCCGCAAGCTGCGATTCTTCTGGCTTTATATCGTCGTACGACAATGATAATGAAAATGCTTTTTTCTCATTGGATGATCGCCCTCTCGGTTATTCACCGTGATGTTGATGTTGACGCCGCATTCTGCTAGTGACCGCACCAGGCAGATCAGCTACAGTATGAGCTTGGTCCTCATTTCTATGGTCACAAGGGGCGTGACGACGTGGACCACGAGTGCGACGATCACCATCCAGGCTGTCTTCTGCCGTTTTGAATGATGGAAGGGACTCATACCTGTTGATGGCTACACTCCTAGGAATGTCGACAACGAATGCGACCAAAAGAACGACAACAAGCGCACAACGAATAGATAGAAGAACCAAAGGCGAATTCTCTTCCGACCCGATAAAACCAACTGCTCCATTTCATGATGCAAGTGACGGTCACCAGCAAGCCGAGACAAAGCAGGCTACTGGAGAACTGACTACCACGGCAACACGACGAGCGATTGATCGAGCCGCGCGGACGGAAGAAGTAGAAGACCGTGCGTTTACTTATGCCGCAAACCGAGGGAACCGAGCGACACCTTAAATGTCCTTGCGCTGAAGTCCTGTGAGAGCAACAGCCAAAAAGTCAGTAAGCTGTCTCTGAATAAAGCCATTTCAAAACTATGAGCGTACCAGGCGGGAGCGACTGGGTGAGCTTGTCAGCCTTCTCGGTATCCGTCACGCAGAGCGTGTACAGGTACTTGGAGCAGCGGATCTTGAACTTGACGACCTTGTCGGTCTTCTTGATCTTGACCGAGCGGGCGTCCTTTCGGCGCGCCTTCTGAAGGAAATCGCGAATGTCGGTGATTTGCTTCGGCTACACATTAGGTAAGAAAGACACGCAACACAAATGAGCTCGTCTGGCTCGAACAAAACAGGCGATGTCGATGGCGCGGGTTCGCTGCGGTCAGTCAAGAGGGTTCTGACAGTCGGAGGGCACACAGCGCGGACAGTGTAGGTAGACCAAAGCATCGGCTCGTTTCTCCAGCAGGTACTAGCACACTGGATCGCACAGGTACAGTCGTTTTCAGCTCAATCCATTCGAGCTCCGCTGCTCAAATCGCTGAGATCTGATCTCCTCACGTGTGCAATCCTCTGTTCTCCAATGCCTGCTCCAATCCGTCTGCATCAGACGATCCATGAAGATATCTTGCTGCAGATTGCTACACGCTGTACCGCCGCCGTCGATACCCCCACGACCGATCGCTTGGCGCCCATATTCGTTCGCAACGCACCATTTTTCTTCGGGTCTTCTAAACTCTACTACGGTTCCCACACACCGCCAGTCACAGTGCCAGGCTGTGGCTTTGATTGGTGGTGGACTCCGTTGGTTGGCGGCGCAACAATGGAGGCAATTTCGATACAAAACCTTTTTACCATTCATGTCGTAAATACAATTGGTACAACGAGCTGGCCACTGGTACATTGTGTAAAATCATCCAACAGAAGAAATCCTGGAAACGGCGTTTTATGCCAAACCTAACCCTGAACAACTGGGAAAACATTGAAATCAGCAGCGTATAAACATTATTTGCTTCTAAAACCTTTTTGATCCCAGCTGGATGTGGATGTTGGCGTTGGAACATCGCCAACACGAACGCAATACCAACGCCAAAGCCAGCAAACTAGTTGCAAACTAGACCCATCCATCCAGATTGGACACCAAGCGGTCTCACCTTCCTCGGCGATGCACATGCACATGCACCGCACACGCAGTAGCAGCAGCAGCGGCGCCGCGCCACCGCAAACGCCTGCATCCAACCGTCTCTACAGTCACTCGCATCACGCGCATCCGCATTCGCCATATGCAGCCGCGTCCCATACGCCGCCGCAAGCTACCCAACAAACCATCTCTGCTTCTGACGGTGCCAACAACAGCAAGCCGCAAGAGTGCCACATCTGCCTCGAAGATCTACGCGTAGAGCTTGTAGCGTGTCCATGTGGTCACGTCTACCACTATGACTGCATTGTCCAGGCGCTAGAAGTCAACAACCAGTGCCCAATCTGTCGCGGCCGCGCAACGCCGAACCAGCTCATTCGTCTGTTTCTCGAAGTACCTGAGCAGTGTGTACCATCATCCGCCAACCTACTTGCGTATGCACAGAGTAGCCATGAACCACAGGTCGCCGCATTGAACGAGCGGCTCTCGGTCGTAATCGAGCGTTTGCAATGGCAGAAAAAGCAATACGACTTGATCTGCGACCAGCTCAAGCGCGCGCGCCACCAGACCGAGCAGCTCCTAATCGACAAGCAGACGCTATTGCATCGCGTCGGCGCATTGGAAGCCAACAAGAACGAACTGCTTAGCAAAGTGGCCAAGTACCAGATCGAACTGAGTCGCCAGGCCGAGGCCGCGCGGCAACTGGCCGTGAACCAGAGCATTTTTAACTACCTCAATACGTGCGACGCTGACGCTCTCGAAGAAGACGTGCAGAACCCACGGGAGCTAGTTGCCGCCCTAAAAAAGGCCTGCAAATTTCGCCATGACCAGTACCAAAAGGCCGTCAAAGAGAAAATGAAACTCAAGACAATGGTCCAGAGTCTCCAGCACCAGCTCGGCGCGAGCGGTGGTGTCACTGTTCATGAATTTGACCACGAGACAAGTGCGCGTGTTGGCAAACACAAAATGAAGAGTCCCATGGAGACCAAGCGGAGCTATTCGTCAACCGAGTACACCACGCCACATCCGCTAGTTGCAAAGAAGCGCAAGGTTACGATCTCGCCTGTCGGCGAGGCCTGCCATGCGTCGCAACCACAGTCTTCGTCTTCGTCTTCCTCTACACATGCGTCCGGACTTGCGAATTTTGCATCCCGTGGTGAACCGTCGACGTTCCGATCCAGTGCTTATACCGACGTGGCGGTTCGCCCCATGACGTCAGCGACTATGGCACGGTCTCACTCGGGTTTTGCCCGCAGTACTTTTAATCCGAACCAATACGGTTCATATAACCTCGTACCATCCAATGAACCACCCGTACAAGCCTCGGACCGTGCCGTCTGTCGTCGCGGCTATGATGAGACGGGCAAGCTCACAAACTATTTTATCCCCAAGGAGACCAAGCGATCGTCCCATTCGTCTATTCACTCCCACACAAAGAACATCTCGAGCTCGCATCAATACCCTAGCTCGGCTTCTTCCCACGTCTCTGGCGGCCGACACAACGCTGCTTCGAGTGCGCCGTCGCGTCAAATGGCGAGTGATCGACGTGACTATCCGCTCACGAATTGGCTCCGCAAGGGCCAGTGAATGCCTAGCTTTTTTGTTGCTACGTTATGTGTGCTGTGGGCAACGGCCCCTTTGACTTCTCCTTGTAGTATTGGATCCACATGGGAATAAATTATGGTTTCACTTGCCGTCGTTCGCTAGTCGGAAGCGTCTTCACGCACATTTGTTGGTAGCGGATGCAGACGAGCTTGGAGCGCTTGCAACGCAGTCCGCAGACGCACGTGTTGGTCGCTGATGAAGGGTTTGAACCGACCGAGAGGAACGTGCTTGTCTGGGATCAGTAATTGGTGTATGTCGGTGATCGACATGAATCGTTTGGCTTCAGTGCTGTCTTCTTCTTCGTTATTGCTGCGGGTATTGGATGGTGACAGTGCATCTACAGCGCCTGTGACCGGCACCACTTCCACGGATCGGCGCCGCACGCCGAGCCGCAGGCTCGGGTCTGTCTCTGCACTAATGGGTGGTAACGGTGAGAGGTGAGCGATGATGGCGTAAAGCAATGTCGCGACGTTTTTGAGATTTGTCGAGACGGCTTTCGAAGCGTTGTCAGTGCCGAGGCCAATTTCCCAGGGCCGCAACACAACGTGCGGGATCAAAATGCGAAGCAGCATAAAGTTGGCCAGGACGATAACGAAGCGCGAATAGCCCTGACCAGAAAGAGCTGTGTAGTCGTCCTGCATGCTGCGCGTGGCCCCCAGCCCATCAAGGTCCAGCGCTAGTTGTTCTAGCGGAAAGAGTGGATACTATGACAAAGAGAGAGGAGACGATTAAGCTAGCAAAACCACCACTAAATCCAGCGGAGGAATGAGTGGCCTACCGTCGATGGAAAGTACATTCCGTCGCTTGTGAAGCGCGTCCAAAACTCGACCATTCCACTGGGAATATCGCCTTTGTCAATCGCCTTGACGATCGCATCGACGATGCCTTTGACGCGCACCTTGAGCTTTACTGTCTTGCTGTGCTCTGCGGGTGGTGTACCTGTTGTCGAGGCGGTTGGTACTGGTGTCGCGCTTGTAACGCGAAACTTTCCAAACCATTTAGAGATATCCTTTGACGCTTGAAACAACCCAGATTTCGTACTGACATCGATATCCAATGCAGGATCCTGGACAATAGACAGCACCGGAATCTTCACGAGTTTCCCGAGCCATACACGAGTCGCGTCAAAGTACACGTTCAGCATTGGCTCAAGATCCTAATGCAGTCACAAACACCAAGCCATTCGTTCTTGCAAACAGGAGATTTATAGGAAACAAACGCTTACCTGTATACTCTTGTCACGCAGCCGCAGTCGCTTCTCGCAGAGGAGACGCTGTAGTTCGAGGACACTTAACACAGCAATAACTGCGGAACGAAGCAGCTGAAGCGCTGTCATGGGCGGCTCGGTTGTCGCTCCATCACCGTTCTCAGTGAAGGGTCGAACGACACCATTCGCAGTATCTTGCTCGATGCGCCACCGTGGACGTCGAATTCCGGTGCTGTTAACAATGGAAGACGCATCGTAGAGCTGAGCCAACTTGCGTCGGCTCTCGAGGCGATCCTGCTGCTTGCGCTTGAGGACTCCCGGCGCGATGTCGCCTGTGGAGGCAGCAGTGCCATCGGGCGTGTTGGGGTTTCCGTCGGATGTGCCACTTTTTTCTCGGAGCTGTTCGAGTAGCTATTATGATAGTCGATGTCCCATGACCAGCTTAGTCTCTCGCTGACACTATTTCATCGCGCTCTCCACCTCACCTCTTCGTCGGTGTCTGTCCACTCGATTTCGGGCAGGTCGTCCGTAACCCATCTCCGCACTGGCGAGGACGACGGCCCTGTTCGTGGCCTTAGCCCCTGATGAACGTCTACCACAGAATCGATGGATAGTCCTGGAGATTTGCCTTGGTCGTCAATGGTAGTTTGTGAGCCGGAAGGTGGAAAGCTAGCAATGACCGGTGAGCTGACAGGCTCAGTTCGTATAATGGTGGTACTATCAGGCAGTCGCGGGCTATCACAGACAAGGTGTTTGTTAACAACGCCCCGTGTCCGCTGGATCGGACTGCAGTCACAGCGCACCTTGTATTGCTGCAACTATGCCTGATCATCGCGTGAAGCTCTTCGTTTTGCTGCGCCAACTTGAGCAGCATCCACTCTACTGGAGTGGCTTGCTGTTGCTCGCAAAGAGTCGGCAGAGAGGTAGGTGCCAGCGGCGGCGGAGCCTGATTGCTCGAAAGTGTGGCTCGACTATTCTATCAAATTCAAGATCCGCACGGTAGGTTGATTCCATGTGCTTTCCCCGTCGATTACGGTCGTCTTACCTGCACTTGATTTAGAAGCGCTGCTACGTCTTGGGCTTGTTCCCTAGCAATTGTGCGTTCGTTAGAGACCACATTCAACGTAGTGAAATCAGACAGACCAGTCGTTGCTTACATGATACTTTGACGTCGGTGTTGGCGCTGTGCGCGCTTCTGCCGCTCTTCGATCGTGTGAATTTCATGCTCGAGAGCTCGACGTTGATATTGCAGCACCTGCTCACGCGTTGGATACACGCCATATTGGGTCGCATCAAACGCGAACGGATGCATTCTCTTCCGACGTGTCCATTGGAAGTTCCGCTCGTTCACCCAAGATTTGTTTATTTTGGTCCCAGACAATGCGGCTCTTCACCTCTTTACACTTTACACTGCAAGAGTTCGATCGAAAAGTAGATCAAGGTAATATTGTCTCATTAACTCGTCGCAGTCACTTCCGTAGTTTCGATCGCAGTGACTGCTGATGCGGCAGCTGTAGCTGTCGCGCGTGTGTCCTGTGCCGCCTGCTCGAGTTGCTCAATGGACTGAAGCATCTCAAGGGACTTTTCCATGACGTCGGTCGACGACTTGATGATCGATGTCGCTGCCGATGCGCTGAATGCAGCAATGGACGTTGGCTCAGCCGATACAAAATCTTCCAGCGATTTCTTGAGCGACTCGATCTCTTGTTTGACGACATCGATGCGGCCAGCGATGTGACTATACTGACACTTCATTTCGCCACAAATCTGAGGGAGGACCTCATTCGCATCACTAATGTCGAGGACACCAGGCGTGTGGATACTGTTCGCCGCATCCAACTCGTACTCGGCCACGTACGCCTCCACGCGCATGGCGTACGAGCATGATGAGACTTTGCGCACGTCATACAATCGAGGCACCGCGTCGAACTGTGCCGTCCGTACGAGCTCCATAGCCACGGCGAGGCGCTCGGTGCCGTACTCGCCACAAATGTCACCGTCGTCAAAGATGGCGTGCTTGAACTTTTTATGGATTGGATCGAGATTCCACCCACGGAAAACGCTGCGAACATAACCCATACACGTTAGATATTAGCGTCGATAGCACGAGAAACAAGTGATCGTATGTACCCCAGGATCTGCCGCCGCGTGAGAGGCGGCTCGTTTGCCTCTTCGGACGAGGGCTGATTCTCACTGGCGGCCGTGTCAGACTCCGCTTCAGACGTTCCCGCCACGTCCGACGCAGCTGCAGGGATTTCGATGAACGTGACATTCTTCAAGTGACAGAGGTCAATCAACACGCTAGCACCAGAAGCGAGAGTCAGATGTACTTGTACAACCGCAGGGAACAAGAGCTGCATCATCCACGAACTTTTTGCCTTCGATCACCCCGGGAAAGTCGGTGATACATCCCAACGAGTCTGCGTATCCGGCGAACGGTCCTACGGGCTCAAAAACTACAGAGTGAGTCCTCTAAAACATAGCATAGCAATCACGATGCAGCTCGACGTACCGGCTGGATCGGCCGGCGCTCGGTAGGGAACCGGCCCGACGATCGGTAGCTCTGGCTCCGTCCGAGGGCGCGGGATAATGCGGATATCCACTCGCGGCGCGGCGTCACAGAGCGCGAGCGCGAGCACTGCTGCAACGACGCAGTGCACGGTGCGACCCATATTCGTTTGCTGTTCTTGCGCTGACCACGTTGCCAACGCCAGATATTTCCCGAATGACCTCTTGAAGTCGATCAATCACTTGATATCTTTTTAAAAGGGTGTACTGATTTAACGCGTGATTGAAGTCAACGGATCGAGGAATGATGGTAATTGAGAGATTTGGGGCGGGGAATCACGTTGCTGGCGCCAAAGGGAAACCTCCGCAGCAAGAAGGACACCAGCGCAAGGCGCGAATCCTCCAAGACCCTAGGGAGCTGACTACGATGGACACTGCGCACAATGGCGCGATCGTCGAGTGCGTGGACAAGATGGTGTCGTCGCTCGACGCGGTCGGAGCTGCATTCCGAGACGCTGCGACGCGACCAATGACAGAGAGATGGGAGGACAACAACGTGCGCGTCGCAGTCAAGACCGTGGAGGAGAATGCAAAAGTGCTCCATTCCGTCGTGAACGATATGAGCTCGCAACGAGTGCTTATGCTGTCTGCTGATCGACTGATGGAGGCGGGGATCGTGTTGTACAACGCCGCGCGGGCAGCGTTCAAGAGATTCCAGTCGACACTCTTAGACAAAGAAGCACGTGACACGTGCGGCGCCCGGTTTCCTCTTCTCTTTGTGCGGTTCATGGCTGCTCGAGTGATGGGACTGGCGCTCTCGTGTTCGAAAGGCGGTGACAAGGATGTTTCCGGAGACCCTGCGCGCGATCAGAGCGTATTCGTCGACGATTGCTTGGACGTCCTTCGCTCGTATGGACGCGTGGGGTCGCTCCTGATGGAAACTGCCGCAGTTGACAGTGAAAAGTGCTTCGAGTACTTGACACTTGCCAAAGAAGCTCTCGATTATGCGAGTTCGATTTGGGGCCAAGTTGGACTATCGTGTCTCACTCGATTCAAAGACGGCATCGAGCTTGAGGAAGTGCTACAAGACGTGTGGGATTTTTGTGTGGATCGTATTCGAACAGTACGACTACTACAGTCTTACACAAACAACAACATGGCTGTAGCGATCATCGTTGAGACGCTTCACGAACTACAGATGTTGCTCCCGTACATGACGAGCAACACGCGCAGCCTTTTGGAGCTTATCCAAGATGCCTTGGACGAGTGGAGCAGCGGCGAAAAACACGTCGAATCAGTTGCTCTTGCTGAGGAAGCGCTTCGACTGTGTGATGCAGTTGAGACAGCTCTAGATAGTGCGGAGGAATCATGCGTGCCGACATATAAACGCACATTCCTCGAGCGAATGTTAAGCTCTCTGGTATCGCTCGGTGAAGTGGAGAAGACTGAGGCCTGTTTCGTCCTACTCGGCGCCGACAAGGACTCAACAACGTTGCTCAAGATGGTCAAGTTGTATATTGCCAACGAAGATCTCGACAAGGCCAGTTTAATGCTGAAGTACTTGTTTCATCGCGATGATGTTGCTGCCTCCATTTGTGGTGCAAGGATGTTTGTCGAGGCAAGTGCTTTCAGCGAAGAATCCATTCAGACTTATCGACAGCTGGAGCGCCACTACGGCGATCATGTGCCGGAAATTGGACTCGACTTAGCGTCCACTCTCGCGCTTTCCGACTCAACCCAAAATCGTGCGCGAGCAATTTCGGAGCTGAGACGAACCAGCGAAATGATAGCTGCATCACCACGGTAGGGTATCAATAAGCTGGCAACTATTGTGTCGGGCTGACAATACCACGATGTGACAGAGAGAACCATGCCACAGTTCAGAGTCAAGTCATACGAATGAGGCAAATCATCTATGATGCTGCTGGAGTCGCGCTGAACAACAACGCACATGATGTAAGTACATCATGCAGGTTGTCGTTGAGGTAGATACTTAATACCTTATTCCATCCCTAGGAGTGTGCCGCTTGGGCCGAATTAGGTATCCAGCAAGCTACATCGCCCGAAGATGCAGCTGTGTTCAAGCGGTGAGGACCTTTTGCTGTGAGTGAGGAGCGATATGTGCTAAATGCGTTTATACAGAATCGTAGCTGCGGCGTGTCTCAAGCTCAACCGGCAATCAGAGAGCAAAAGATGGGCCCAGGAAGCACTAGAGCTCGATTCGTCGAAGGCATCACTCCTTTCGGTCTTTGAGGCGTGTTTGGGCGATGACGATGCGAAAGATTTGGACGCAGCTGACGTTCTTCGAAAGATGAGGGAGAGAGATGACTTTGACCCGAAAGACCTTGTTTCCTACGGACACGCCGCAAATTGTGCAGGCAGAGAAGAACTCACACTGACGATCATGGATGACCTCTGCACTATACTCTGTGACAGCAATACCGTCATCGAAAACCTTCCGCTTGGCCAACTTCTGCAGAATACGGCACAACTCGCACTTCGGGCGGCGACATCGAGAAATAACGACCCACAAGAATCGCCCATGCCGTACGCCACTCACTTGGTGAAGTACGCAGACATGTTTCTTAACACTGCACGTACACTACGCACAACTGATGTCGAGAGCTTCGCGTCGGAGACGGCTTTCGTCTGGTTTTATGCGATGAGGTATTGTGAAATCCACTATCCTGCTAACCTCACTTCACCGCTAACTATTACGGACTCCCCACTCCAGCTTCAACGTTGCTCGAAGCGATAATCATGGTTTCCTGTTTGTTCGAGCTGCTGATTTTGCAAAGGAAGCGCGAAGATTTTTTGGCGAGAAATGCGCGATCTCAGCTCGCGAATTGGAATGTCTGCTTGCAGCCTTGAGCTCTGAGATGTCGAACTTCGATTCCATCGGCCATGAATGCTTGCGCGATATACTCGACGTTGTCGCGCGAATCACGCCACTTTGTGGAGCCGTGCGCAATTATGACGACTTTTTGGTTCGTTGCCATAATGCTTGTGGCGCTTACAGAAAAGACTAACAGTGTACTGCAGGTGAAGAGTGAGCTTGCCACCAGGCTTAGGATGTGCGACACAGATGTGGAGTCGATGAAGAATCTCTGCCAAGACAAAATGCAGAAAGATGTCTGCAACTTCATAGATGTCGGAGGTCAGATGCTTGTCCCATCCGTAGTTTATTTTGCACGACTGATTACAGTGTTTTCTCCATTAGAACTGGTTCTGCAATCTTCGAGATTCGACGAAGCAACTAGGGTCCGCACCTTATCCAACTCGCCATGTGCGAAAATACTGAACTAGTGTTGACTAACAGGTTCGACGACAATATCGAGGTCTTGCACGGGACATGTTCAAGTGCAGGTAACCACAATGACTCCGACGTAGTTGAGGCGGGGAGAGTGACTTCTTTTCAATGTACCTGATGTAGCCTGCAGCTTCTATTGCAAGGAGACAACATTGACCAGGGGAACCTCAGCTACCTTTTTCGGCGTCTCATCACTCTTTCTGAGTCTCGTGACGACGCCTTCGAATGGTTCGAGCAGCTCATTCAGCTGAAGGCGAGCGTTGATATCAAGTTACCAGAACTAGATGCTGAGTGGTTCATCTCCAAGGCATGGAATGTGGTACGTGTTTTCACGAATTGGAGCGCTCCACCACCAGATTTAACAGTTCAAGATCATCACGTAGGGAGTACAGTGCCATCGGAACCAGTCTCACGGCGAGTCACAGCAATTCATGAAGATGGCGTTGGCGTTACTTGGTACGGAACGTGCGTTAATCGTGTCATCTGAACCTGTATGCTCATCTCTGCTTCAGCAAACATTGGTGGTTCTCTGACAGAACTCGCAAAGGATCTACATAAGCAATACCAGGAGCTCACTCTCCTTGGTGGCACGAGCATTCTAGCCGTCGACTGAGGGACTAAGGTCCGGCAGCGATATCATTCCCAAAACTCAGTTCACAATCCTCTCGCGACGTCTTCCTAATTCGCTCGGCTAAGCCTCAAAAACATCACGCCGAGGCCCTTGTGCGCTAATACCCATCGAATGGATCTTCGTTGCCTCCATGTAGGCGAGAAGAGAGGGTAGTTCTTCTGTGGCTTCTTTTTTCAACAGCTTCGACGCCCACTTTCTCTCGGCATATTCACAAATCTACGGCGAACAAGCAAAGCAAAGTCGGTCTCCTCCAAGTGCATGCACGTCCTTTTCTCTTCAGGACCACCGTACCTCCTTGATGTCTCGGCACGAAAGCCCACTCGAGATACCTGCAAGCTGTGCGAGCTCATCACCTTTCAGCTGCTTGGCGTACCTGAACCGTCATGGCAAAGAAATCACCGTGAGCACTGCTAATCGATCCAAAGACAGGAGCGCTGCACTCACCGAGCAAACACGGCGTGGCGTGTGCGTTCATTCGGGAGATCGTAGCGAATGCTCAAATCGAAGCGGCTGATCAGCGCTGAGTCGAGATCTTGTTTGCTAAAAGAATATGAAGGAGTCACAGGTCAAAAATGTCATCACTTACGAAGAACCACAAACCAAATCCCAGCTTCAGCCATACCGGTTTGTCGCGCACACTACCGTCGTCTTCTTGGCCGACGCAAACCCTTCGACTTTTTGCAGCAGCACCGACAAGATGCGACGCGACGCCTCGTGCATAGTTCCACCCGAGCGATCACCCGCCAGCGCATCAATCTGTCCAATTCACCAAAACGTCCGTCAGTGAATGGTTCTGACTATGTGAACCCAGCATTCTCAACCCCACCTCATCAATAAAGATGATTGCGCCGTCAAACTTTTCACAAGCATCAAAGATCGCCGACATTTTCTTCTCGCTGTCACCGTACCACTTGGAGACCACGCTTTCGATCGGGATGTGGATCATGGGAATGCCGGCTTGCTGAGCAATGATCCGTGCACTCAACGTCTTGCCAGTGCCGGGCGGCCCTTCAAACAGCACCGCGCGCGGACGATTGCTTTCGTACCGACACCGCGTCTTGCGCGCAATTTGATCGTACAGGTCGGGGTTCTGCAACGCCAAGACGACCGTATCCTCAATCTCCAGCTTCACCTCATCATAGCCAGCCTAATATGGAGAGGTGAGTCAGTGGAAGAATTCCTAGTGACGAAGACGACGATAGATGGTACCAGGCTGTCCCAGTTGAGTGCGTCTTCGCTCTCAGTCGGTTCATACACATCGATACCCAGCCCTTGGAGCTGCTGAATCGCTTCCTCCTAAATCGAAACGAATTGCAAAATTTCGGTTAGAAGATCACCAGAAGAAAAATGCAAAAATTCACAAACCTTGGAGCCTGCTGGTCCCGCGAGTGCGGGTCCCTTCTGACTACGATCGACCATGATCTTGCGCCGCGTCTGGTCGCGTTCAAACTTGAAAAATGCGTGTACATTCGGGAATGAATAGAGCTCTTTGTAGGCGTCCACGACAGCGTCGACTTCGCTCGGCGTCAAGAACTCGTCTTTGTAGAAAACAAATTTCGTGCCGCGCGTGCCTTGCATTGACGTATCCCGTAGAAACTGAAACGACCCATGGCCGTTGGCGTACAGATAGTTGGTCGATGGCTGGTCGTACGACTCGACAATGGATTTCTTGTCGACGTCTCCACTCTGGACCGCGACGACTTCGATCGGCACCTGCGACTGGGTGTCGCTGCCGTTTCGCTGCTGGAGACCGAGCAAGAACCGCCCGAGGATCGCTTCTTGATCGACAAACGGCGGACATACAAACTCGACGCGGATCGTCGAGACGCCGTTCGGTGCGTGCGTCCGCGAAATCGCAATCTTTTGGATCGGATACGATTTCGGGATCCGCGACTCGGTGCTCTTGAGCGTCGCGCGGAAATCCGACACTTGCTCGCGCAGACGCTCCACGACATCACCATACGCCAATGGCTGTACAGCGCAATTCAGTCAGACTAACCCCCAATGACACCTGTCGCACATGCGCTGGTCTCACCTTGTCGGCCTCTTCTTCATTCAAAGCCGCATCGGTCGCCCATGCCATTGCAATCACTGCAGCGCTGGCAGCCGCAAGCGCCATCAACGTTGGTGGACGTGCGTATTGCTCTGCATGGAGCGCAGGGCATGCAATCATTTTCTGTAAAGTAGACGAGACTGTCAGCCACGACCGGTTTTCGAGAAGCTACGAAGAACGTGTCACTACCGGCGTGGTGGTTGTGTGGTAGAGTGTGCGCGCGGCGCTAGCATTAGGTTCACTGTTGAGCGCGACCATTGCGCGCACGTTGCGCAGAGGCAGAACGCGCAAGCGCATGCGTGGTGCCAACGCTTGCATCGATCTCTTCACAAACACCATCGTTCGTTAGTGCTTGCTTTGCGACCTGATGATGAACCGCATCCCATAAATGCAAGCCCATGGGGTACTGTTGAACTAATCTACTGATTCTACACTTTATAGCCTCAGTATGGCCAGGTTGGGATTTGCGTTGGTGTCAGGGGTGCGGAAGAGTCTTGCGCAGGGGAGTGGCGAATCGTCGACTGGAGCGGACACGTTAGAGTGCGGAGCGGAGGGTCTCGAGCAGGGGGCAGAGCCTTGAGCAGGTGAAAGGAGAGGAATGTCGTGAGCAGTAGTCGACAGGTTGCGGTCCAAAAGCATGAGACTGGTCATCACTGAACATGCATGTAGATGAGGAGGTCTAGGATTGATCACGTGGTGTTTGGGTGTTGGTGGACTATTCTACTACTGAGCCATAACGACCACCAGCTCTAGGTCTAGCACCATGACCGCATGCATCGGCGCTGCTGTTAGTTCTCCGGTGTACTAGTAGGCTTGGAGGTTCGTCGGTGGCCCACGCCCGTGCGCACCACTGGCTTGCTGCCTGTGTGGGGACTCTTGCTTCTTCTCTTTGGCGCACCAGTGGTAGGTCGTTTGTGGTAGGTGGACGAAGACACCGTAGTGTCGTCTCCCGCGACCGGTGGATTCGTCAACGCCTTAAGCGACATCTTGCCCGATACCCCTTCTTGGATACACACAAACTCCAGCACCTGACCGACCTTGATGATCTCATGAATGCTCTCGACGCGGCCGTCGGCCAACTCCGTAATGTGCACGAACCCACGGTTCTTGGTCGGCGCCGTGGACTCGAGGATTGCACCAAAGTCCATGACCTCGGCCACGCGCATCTCGTACTTGTCCCCCGTCTTGTAAAACGCATTGGTTGACGACGTCTGCTCCAGTACAATCGCCTTGGCGGTCTCGAGCGAGTCGGCCGGACCGACCAAGTGGATCTCGCCCGTGCGCCGGTCAATGCTTACATTACAGCCGGTCGCAGCTTCGATCTCCTTGACGTTCGAGCCGCCCGAGCCAATGAGGGCACCGATCGAACTCGTGGGCACGAAAAACTTGACACCCACATTCATCCCACCACTCCCACCATTCGCCGACGCCTTGAGCTCGGTGCGTGGCGCTGGGAGGACGGCCGCCATGCGCTTGAGGATATATCTTCTCGCTTTCCTGGCGTGCTGGATCCCCTCGCACAGAATCTCCAGGGGCACGCCCGGCAGCTTGACGTCCAACTGGACTGCCGTGATACCCGTCTCGGTACCGGCGATCTTGAAATCCATGTCACCATAGTGATCCTCGGTCCCCAAAATGTCGGTTACGAGGCGATAGTTCGTAATCTCCTTGGTGCCATCGAACGGATCGCCTTCAGTCACGAGCCCAATCGAGATGCCAGCGACCGGAGACGTAATGGGGACACCAGCGTCCATCAATGCCATGGTCACGCCGCACACCGTGGCCATGGACGACGAGCCGTCCGAGCCCATCGTCTCCGAAGTCATACGGACCGTATACGGAAACGCGTCGGTCGACGGGATCACTGGCACCAACGCTTTCTCGGCGAGCGCACCATGGCCAACCATGCGACGGTTCACACCGCCAATGCGACCCGTCTCGTTCACGCAGTACGGCGGGAATTCATAGTGGAGCATGGCGTGTTTGTACTCGGGGTTCTGGGTCGGGTCTTGGTGAGCTGTCCGAAGCCGGAGACCGCGATCAAGTGGTCCAAGCGTGACCGAGCACAGCGCCTGCGTGTCACCACGAGAAAACACCGACGAGCCGTGGGCCATGGGTAGGATGTCGGTCTCAATTTGAAGCGCACGAATCGAGTTGGTCGAGCGGCCATCAAAACGGCAGTTGCGCTCACCTGCGAGGATACGATTGCGCAATGCGGTCTGCACGACGTCATGGGCCGCGAGCTGGAGAATGCTGTCATCGGCGTCGACGCGGCCGTCAAAGGCTGCGCGCAGTCCCGTGCGCAGTGCGTCGTAGGTCTCGGTCTCAACCTGGCGGCGCTCCGCCTTGGAGTACCGCGGCTGACTAAAGAGCTGCTCGAGAATCGGTGCGCCGAGTTCAGTAGCCGTGGCGGTCACATCGTCTGGGACGATCGTGCGTTCGTACACACGCTTGGGCTTACCGTACTGTTTGACCAATTCTTTTTGCTCGTCAATGAGTGGGAGCACAGCGTCGTGGGCAAACCGCAAAGCCTCGGCCATGCGGTCTTCCACAACTTCATTCCCATTAGCTTCGATCATAAGCACACGCGATTCGTTCGCCGCGTACACAATGTCGAGCGTCGCGATGTCACGCTGAGCCTTGGTTGGATTCACGACAAGCTGACCATCAATTTCCACGACGCGCACGCAACCAATCGGTCCGTTCCACGGAATATCCGACACCGCGAGGGCCGCCGACGTGCTGTTGACGGCGAGCACCAGTGGATCGTTGGCCGGATCGAGACTCTGGACCGTTGCAATGACCTGGGTGTCATCCACATAGTCGCGTGGAAACAGCGGACGGATCACGCGATCAATGATTCGCGACTGGAGAATCTCGTCGTCGGTATTGGTCATTTCGCTGCGGCGCTGCGTGTCCGGGATGAGACCAGCCGCGTAATATTTAATACGGTAGTCGACCATGAGCGGCAGGAAATCCTTGCGCCGTGTGCCGCTGGGTGGCGCCGAGCTTACCGCTGTCGTGAGCACCATGGTCTTGCCGCGCGTCGTCATGATTGCACCGTCGGCGATGCGCGCGTACTTGCCGATCGAGTAGTGGATGCTGTCTGTGCTGCCGACGATTGCGACCGGCTCATCCGATACGCCCGCGGCCGCTAGCGTTTCCCCAGCGACCGGTACTCCGGCTACGACTGGCTCAGTCACTTCTGTTATGTTCGACGCATCCGTTGTTTGCTTGGTAGTCGTTTCTGTTGGCGCGACGGTGTCCTTCTTGTCGCCAAAGAGCAAATCCTTGAGGCCAAAGAACGATCGCACTTGGATCTGGTGGTGCGACGGCGCGGCAGCATACCGTTGGAGCCCAAGCTGCGGACCAACGCGCGCTGCGCGGACAGCGACGAGTCCTGAGAGCTGCGGCTGCTGTGCAACGCGCGTGGGCAGACGACGACCGGCAGACCACATGATGCTGGGCAATGATCCGGCTTCGATATGAGCAGCAATGTTGTTGGCTGGCAACGTTTCCAGTCAACCAGAAACTGGTATACCGGTATCCCAACCGGTATAAAACTTTAGATACGGCATTATCCATAACTAGCTACTCAAGTCTACTATTGTAAATATTTGTCAATATTCGTGGCTGGCTGGTGACCATTGTGCGGCCAGCGGACCAATTCCACTGCCCAGAGCCGAACAAGCATGTCGCTCCTCCGCCTCATCAACAGCGTGAACGCGCTGAGCCTCTCGGTGGCGCCGCGCTCGTGTCTCGTGCGAGCTGCATCCACGCACACAGCGGCAGCCACGACTGAAAACGCGCCGGTGAACCTTCTTCTCGCTGAGGAGAAGGAGGTCCGCGCACCGCGCGTGGTCTACACTGCCGAGGAGGGTATGTTTCGTCTGTGCGCACATACCAGACCGTATGATAGGATCTAACCTAGAGGAATATTGACATTTCAGCTGATTATTTGCCGTCGGGCGATGTCGCGGTCAAGGTGCTGTCGTTCAAGGACCTGAGCGAAGTTGGCGAGCCGGTGACACTGGACGGTGTGGTGTTTGCGGCCCCCGCGCGCGTCGACATTTTGCACCGTGTCGTGCGGTGGCAACTTGCGGCGCGCCGCTCCGGCAACCACAAGTCCAAGTCGCGCACGGAAACGAGCGGCTCGACGCGCAAGCCGTGGAAGCAAAAGGGCTCGGGCCGCGCGCGTGTCGGTGACATTCGCGCGCCGCAGTGGCGCGGTGGGTACGCCGTCCATGGGCCGGTCGTGCGCGACCACTCGTACAGTTTGCCCAAGAAAGTGCGTGCGATGGGTCTCCGTGTCGCGCTCTCGACGAAGCTTCGCGAGGGCAAGCTCGCGATCGTCGACACGCTCGATGGCGAGGTAGGTTTTGTAATGGATGTGTGCGTGGATGTTGCGAACTTTCTAACGATATCGGAATTGAAACGGGAGCAGGTCAACAAGACCAAGGCCATGAAGGAGCTGCTGGAGACTCGCGGGTGGGACCACGCGCTGTTTGTGGACGGCGCCGAAGTGTCGACCAACTTTTTGTTGACGACGCGCAACTTACCGTACGTCGACACGCTGCCGCAGCATAAGATCAACGTCTACTCGATCTTGCAAAAGGACTTGCTGGTCATTACGGCCGATGCGGTCAAGTACTTAGAGAACCGTCTCCACGTCGAGTAAGGAACGTCCGACCGCACAGCGTCGTGGAAATGAGCAGGAATACAGAATGGAAGATGTGGTGGAGATACTTCAATACGCCTTGGAATTCTTTTATCCCATTTATATGGACGGTGCAGCACTCAGATCCACGTTTGCCGCGGCCTTGGGCGGTGTGACCGTCGCCAGCAGTCGCTTCTCCACGGGCGCTGGCGTCGTGAGCTCCACGACCCCCGCATCCCCGTTCTCGGCTGAGTGGATCTGACCTAAAAACCCTTTCGCCGTCTCCAGTTCTACGAGCAGCAATTCGCGCTGCTTGACCATAGCCGTCACAATCTCTTCGCGCTTTGCTTGGTATTTCGCGCCGCTCGTCAAAATCTTGCGGAGCGCTTGCTTGGTGCGGCGGCTCTCTTGCTTGATCAGGACCACTTCGCTCGCACCGACGCTAGCGTCGCCACCCAATTCCCCAACCGCCATGCGTTCCAAGTGCCACACATTCAGGTCGTTCATGCGCTCGCTCGGCGCGCTCAGATCCAGGATCTCGCGGAGATTGTCGTCGTTCTTGCGTCGCTATTAGGTGGGGACGAATGAGCTTTCCACAATGAGACTGAGACCCAACCAGTCAGCTCACCTCGTAGACGTTCACGAGCTCGCGCCACTTGCCCTCGAGGTCGTTGCGCGTGTAGAGATCCACAAGGCTGCATAGCAGTGCTGCTGCAGGCACTCGCTTGGGGCCGGACGCGGCGTCTAAGGATCCTGGCGACGGCTTCATCATCATCTTGTCAAGTCTATCGGGAAGTGAGTTGGCTGTGTATGAAGTTTTGAAGTTCGCTTATTTACAAATATAGACGGGTCAAGCTTACGACGGGATGAAGAGTTGAGCGCGGCCGATCGACTCTACCGAGACGAACGTCGTATTGGAATGTGCATCGATTATATTGGTTCCAACTACAGGAGGATGATCTAGTTCAAGCAATCGTCAAACCGATTGATTGTGCGAGGAGTCCCGATAGATAGAGAGGTCGTCAGGATCTACAGTGAGTGAATCCCCAGCTTCGGCAGCTCACAAGTTGATAAATAGTTTTGACCTACATGCTTGAACTATTGTAAGCGTGTCGGCGATGCACAAGCTCTCTCTAGGTCTGCAACATGCACACATACAGTAGCAGCTCGTCGGCCGTAAAGCTAGCCACTTCAATGCCATTTCCGTGTCATCGCACGGGATGCGATCCTCGTTTCATCTCATTGTTGGGGACGCATTCCTTTGAGGGACAAAATTAATCCCGAATTGTTGATTCTAATACGGAACATTCGGGACACCTGTTTGACTGGTGTTGGCTGGTGGGCGTGAGGTGAGCTGTCCATTATGGTCAGCGCCGATTCCTCCGCTACTTCTCCAATCTCTCTTTCGAAGAACTCTTAGACAAAATGGTGCGGCGATGGCTCTCGTCATAGGATCTACAATGACTCGTCTAACCGAATGTGACCTCTAGGCTGACAAGAGCAACAACGTGATGCGCGACATCAAGGTCGACAAGTTGGTGATCAACTGCTGTGTCGGCGAGTCCGGCGATAAGTTGACCCGCGCGGCCCGTGTGCTGGAGCAGTTGACTGGCCAGAAGCCGGTGTACTCGAAGGGTAAGCTTTGATCTTCCGCCTCCTCAAATCGAGGGCGAGAAGCCAAAGGAAAGACCGCCCTAACGGGCGACTTACCCGGGCCACCAAACCCCCTCTGCGTTTGTCTGGCTCCGGCGAGCAAACGAAACCATGCGCGAGGAGGTTCCTGCCGCCGCGAAAGCTGGTGTGTGGCCAGCGATCCGCACTGGTTGGGGTGTGCTTTATAATCGCGACCTTTCTGGGTGCTGTGCGCAGTTGCTGCACAGTCCATCCCCGATTGCGTCCGCCTTATGAGTACAACCGCACTCGACCCACGCCTGCCGCTCGGACCCGGAACGAGCGATCTGCGAGACCCACGCGCTCGCTCCATTTCGTTTTGGTGGAAAGATTGTCTCTTCGAAGACAATCGACTCGTAATCCCAATGCACCAAACGTCGCGCTCTCTGGATGCACCACCTCCACAGAGCGTGTAGACGTCTACCGTTCCCCCGCCCGTGCCGGTGTGTGGCTTCGTGCCCCCAATCAAGTAATTGGGGTGGTGGCCCGATGGCTATACGTCTCCCTCGCTTGTGATGGAGCATTGGTTACATTATCCTAGACGACTGACATGGGTTACTCTCGTTTTTCTCTCCAGCCCGCTACACGGTCCGTACCTTCGGTATCCGTCGTAACGAAAAGATCTCGTGCCACGTGACTGTCCGCGGTGAACTCGCGAACGAGATCCTCGACCGCGGCCTCAAGGTCAAGGAGTACGAACTCCAGAAGCGCAACTTCTCGGACACGGGCAACTTTGGCTTTGGTATCCAGGAGCACATTGACTTGGGCATCAAGTACGACCCGTCGACTGGTATTTACGGTATGGACTTTTTCGTCGTGCTCACGCGCCCGGGTGCCCGTTGCGCGCGCCGCAAGATCCGCCAGGCGCGTGTTGGTGCGCCGCACCGTCTCCGCAAGGAGGACGCCGTCAAGTGGTTCCAGACCAAGTACGAAGGCATTGTGCTCGACGCCCAGGTTTAAGCACTTGGCGCGAAACGAGCTCGCTGTCTGGGGGAGACCGCAAGGGTAGTCGTGTTGGAGAAATACAAACGCTTGTTTGCTTAGCCATATCTGTGTCTACTGTTTCTCGAGCTTCCAAGCCATGGTCTCGTCGGCCTTGAGCGGCACGAGGTTATTTCCTTCAAACGGAAAGCTTGGTGGCACCTGCCACGCAGTGCGCGTCAACACGGTCTCGCCCGTATTGCGTGGGAGGCCGTAAAAGTCGGCGCCGTTCTCGCACGCGAACGCTTGAAACTGCTCGAGCTTATCAAGTGCCTCAAACGCTTCGAGGTAGAGCTCCAACGCGGCGTGGGCCGTGTAAATACCGGCGCAGCCACACGACGCTTCTTTCTTGAGCTGTTGGTGCGGAGCACTGTCGGTGCCCAAGAAAAACTTTTTGGAACCGCTGGCAATTGCCTCGAGCAACGCCAGGCGGTGCGTCTCGCGCTTGAGCACAGGCAGACAGTACTTGTGCGGACGCAGACCCCCCTGGAATATCGCTAGAAGGAAAAGCAGCACACGAAGAAGTTAGTACAAAACATTGCCAAGGCAGTAAGACTTCCTCCGCTACCATTGCGGTTGTAGAGCAAGTGCTGCGGCGTGATGGTTGCCGCAATGTTGGCCGGCGCCTGCGCGACAAACGCCGCGGCTTCTTTGGTCGTAATGTGCTCCATGACAATCTTGAGCTGCGGGAATTTCGCGACCAACGGCTTGAGCGTGCGTTCAATAAACTCGGCTTCGCGGTCGAAAATGTCGACGGTCGCATCGGTCACTTCGCCGTGGACCAGCAGCGGCATGCCCGCGTCGCTCATGGCAGCGAGCGCGGCCGAGACATTGTCAAAGTCCGTAACCCCCGAGTCTGAGTTGGTCGTGGCACCGGCGGGGTACAGTTTCACGGCATACACGTGGCCCGACGCTGCGGCCGTGCGGATCTCGTCGGCCGACGTCTTGTCGGTCATGTACAGCGTCATGAGCGGCGTGAAGCGACCACTAAACTCGGCTGGAACATGCGCGAGGATGCGCTCACGGTAGGCCAGCGCTTGGGCCGTGGTGGTGACTGGCGGTACGAGGTTGGGCATCGCAATGCAGCGCGCAAACTGGCGCGCGACGTGCGGCACCGTGAGCTGGAGCGCGTCGCCATCGCGCAAGTGGTGGTGGAAATCGTCGGGGCGGCCATTCAGACGAAGTTCGTGAGTGAGCGAGGCCATTGTTCGCTGGAGCTGGGCTCGGTTGACGGGAAGAAGGGAGGATGTGGTGGTGGTGGGACGGCGCAAAATGTGGAAGACACCAAGGGCCATTCGCTTAGAGACGGCAAATGAGCTCTTGCGTTTGGTGGTGCTGCCGATGTAGGTGGGGTTGAGATTCACGGATCGACGGCTACGGCTGGGACGGATTACGTGGTTACGGAATCTGTTGTGAGGCTAAGCTAGATTGAGCTATTTGGTGCTATGTATGGTACAGCACCAAACACCATTCGAGCTTCCGTGCAAAGCAAGCCCTGCGTAGTATACGCGCCATTTCGTTTTCTCCTGGTACAGCGTTCGCTAGTGTCGACCACTGGAAATTCTATCGCTTGGGCTGTGAATGTGCTAACGTTCGCACTGCATGGATATTTTCTTCTGATCCTTCTCCGTGTGTTGTTGGACGGCAAAAGGTCTGCGTACTTGCGGTACGACACGGCGACGCGAGCACGCGCATTGAGGAGGTTTGTATCAGCCGAGCGCTTCATGCTGATGAGAAGAAACGCGATCGGACAGCACACGCTTGGAACACGCTTAAGCGGACTCGACTTGGAAGGCGATGTCGTCGCATCTCCGTCGTACCCTTGAACCGCACAGAACATTTGGTATTTTTGGCCCCATAGACTTACTCCACCCCATTCGATCAGTGTTAAAATAGCTGGAACTCTAGGATACTCGCTGCCACAAATTCCGCCTGTAACGCAATGTTTTCAGGCAGTCACCTCCAATCGGTGTGTCATATGCCCTGTCCAAGTCTCCAATAGCCGATCATACTCTCCTTGAACGCAGTCACGCATTTCACACATATCGCACACACCGCTTCATGACCTGACCTGCCTTCTGGGATCGACGTTTAACCAGCGAGGCGCCGTGAATGATCCCCGTTGCTTGACCCTCACTTGCCAGCAACCCATCCAGAAACATGGGCAACCGTGGGAGCACTAATGGCGATAGCGGTATCTTCCTGTTTTTTGGTGGACCACCCACGCGACTCAGTAAAGAACAGATCCAGGTGCTCGACATGTACATGCCCGACTTTCGCATCTACGAGCTCTCCACTGAAGCTCACGCGCAGACCGCAGCCACCCACTGGAACACCGTCTTTCGCGAGGTGCCGTCTAGCCGATCGACGCAAAGCAGCGCTGGGAGTACCGGTCGCCACGACTCGTCTAATAGTATCAACAAAACAGCGAGCACCTCGCGCATCGGTGTGTTGTACGACTCGTTCTACCAGTATTTGACCACGCACTCGCCCGAGCTCATGCCTGTCTTTCGGTCGTCCATGCAGGTACGCAGCCGAGTGCTTCTCCACATTAGTGCCGGCATGCGTTCGGTCCTCGCCAGTGAACACGTCCTGGACAAAACGCTCGCACTCACCACGACGCATCTCCGCTGTGGCGTTCAGCTCGAGTACTTCAACGCTCTGGGAAAGGCTCTATTGCACGCATTGTGTGTTGCGTCCGACGACACGTGGACTCCGGAAATTGAGGATGCTTGGCGGCGGCTCTTCATACACTGCAGTGCCATCTTGCTTGTGCACCACAAGAAAGCAAACGACCACAAGCAACTGGAATCAAACCAAGACGACGCAGCAATGGAACTGGGCTCAACAATGCCCGCGTTGGGCCAACCTTTAAAGTGATACGACAATCCATGCGGAAATCTGTTCGACGAGGTAGAAGAGCTCACCGCTTCTTCCGTTCTCGATAACTTATACAGCATGCCAGTTTCGCCTCCTTTCACCTTGTTCAGGTTAGGTGATCATCTGCCCTGGCTCGGTCGACGCACAACCTCCCTTGAACCACGTCAAGTCGCTTCGAAGGAATGCGTCAGTTCTTCCTGTAGTGCAACGGCGCAAGTCGCTGACAGTTGAGCAGTTCCAAGGAGCCGATATGTGTGACAAGGTGTAATCTATTTGTCTAATGTAAGTACATGAAGAGAGGATGATGTTGTCAGTACGTCGCAGGACATTGAACTAACAACCGTAACTAGGTTCAAATGGCTACACTTCCCGGAAGAGTGCACGACGTAGCCAGCATGCATGGAAGAAAGCCACAATTGACACACGGAACGGATACATTGATGCACCATAAGGTATAAATGACTAGGAGTAATAAAGAGCTAGACGAATTGCGCGACGTGTAGTGTTTTGGCTTGCGGAGTGAAAGGGTTGAACGTGTGGGCTGTCGGCGACCCGAGCACGGGCCAGTGATACTGATACGGGCTGCAGGGGGTCTCCCCCGTATCAAATAGACATGCCATAAGAATTTCAATCTCGATCGGCTGCCACAACTCAAGGCGTTTGGCTGGGAGGAGCGCCTTGGGCTCGGGCAGCGGAAATGACAGTGGCAGCGGCAATGGGAGCGGCTCGGGGAAACCGCGGTTCCAGAGCTTAGGCTTGGGGGCATGACGATTCGGGAACCGCAGTGCCGCTTTGCGTCGCCGCTCAAGCCGCCGCTGGTTTTCGTTGGCGCGGATGCGGTGGTATTCGCACATGGTGTGGAGCTCGCCATTCTTTTTTTTCGCACGGAGGTTGGTGCATTTCTTGCTGGGGTAAAGACAGATCTGATCGTCGCCTGCTTTGGTGGTCTTGGTCAACAGCGAGTGAGTGAGGATAAAGCTCTGGCGCTCGATGGGACTCATTTGTTGTGGCGCCATTGCGGAGTTGAAAAGAGTGTGTAAGAAATAATGGAGACCGACGTGTGGCCCGAGAGGGGATTTGATAACTGACCACCCTCTTTCACGCCGCCATCGCTGCGAGTCAGCCGTCCAAAGATCCGCTTCACAGGGAGGACGTTTCGCGCACCGCTAGGGAGAGCAAGAGACAGAGGGTGGAGAGAGAGAGATTGTTCCACCCCTCGATGGGAAGTGGCAAGCGAGGGACGCGGTTCTTGAAGCCCGCCATGTTTCACGGTCTGAACCTTTCTACAAAATGAAATTGTAGAACAGTCACAAGCCCGACCACTCACCACGATCTGTCGCCACGCTTCGCTCGACTCGCGTGCTGCCCGCACAACGCCGCTCATCTGTTTGCACAGCTACTACAGTACCCTATCGACCTACATGTCGTGATATGAGCAAAACTACGCAGCCATCATCATGCCCAGGCGCCAGCGAAACTGACCACATACTGTACTGCCACCCAATAGTCGCGAACAAAAACTGGAAAAAATGCCACCATCCAACAACAAACAAATAAACAATAGAAAATAAAGGCGCAGTTCAGACGGCACAGCGGAGTGGTTGAAGTGATCTTCAACACCTCTTCATAATTATTTTCCTTGTGTGAGATTGTTCGTTGTTTTGCTGTTGTTTTGCTGCTTGGTAGACTGAAACTCACGACGAAAAAATCGAACATGCACCTTCATATTTTATACTGTAGCCAAATAGATATGTTCAGCAATCACCAAATTCGAGCAAATACTGCATGAATTAGACCTCTATGAATACATGCAGTGGGCCATCAAATAAATGGATGAAGTGACTTCTCCGCTCCTGCGTCTGGCGTTAGCGAACTAGCGTGCATCTCTCCTTGTTCGAATACGAACTTGTCGGCCTACCGCAAGGCCCGCTTCAATCTTTGAACAGATCCGAACATGGGTACAGGACAGGTACCGGATACGTATGCCTTACTCAAACGACACGCGAGCCCTTGCTAGTGTATCCAGGAAGCAGTTCCACCCTTCGAAAGTCGCTTGGCGTCTGTGTCCTATCAAAAGCAGCTCGCGCGGCCACCATGATGACCAACGTCAGAATGACACATCACCAGCCCTGACGTATCTGCGTGCGTGCGGGTACAGTACCAGAATACGCAACTATTGACTCGGGTTACGTAGCCATGTGACAGTGTTCTTTTTTCTGTGCTTGTACTTCGATATCGTATTTCTTTTTTTCATTGGTGCTCCGACTGCCATTGGGATCACTCACTGTTGAGGCTTGTGGTGCGGGCACAGCTCCATCCATCCTGCTGGAATGCGAGAATGCTAGGGACGGGTTCTGCGCCTCCTCGAACGTTCGACCCTCTCTTTCACTTTGAGGACCGTCTCCTTCAATGCCAGCAGCTCAGTACCGTGAGACGGCCTTGATTTTCTTTGACGCATTCTCTTCTTCCACGCAGCGCGTGCGGAATGCCACGAGTTGATTCTGCAGCTGTGCGATCGTCGAGGCCTTCTGCGCAAGGATCTGTATGAGAATACTTAGTCAGCACTATCCACAATAGATGGCGCCGAGATGAGTTTGTCTCGATGGCTCACCTCGTTCAGGCGCGTCACATAGCGATCAATATCATAGTCGACAACGGTGTCACCTTGGATCTCAGCCAATAGTGCGCCTTCTTCCGTCAACAGCTCAGCGCTCTCCTGGAAAGCACAAGTGTGGATGGACCAGGTGAGTCTCATCACCCTCCTCCATGGATTTCTCTGGGTATCTATTTCATACCTGGATCGCGTTCATGTGGGCGTACAGCAGCCCCTCCTGTTCTTCGTACAGCGTCTGCACGACGCCGTGGAGTTCTTCTAGGTCGTAATCATCTGCAGCCGCAGCGTTTAGATCCGAGCCACCTGCAAGTTAGAACCACCACAGTGAGAACTTGAGCGAATGGAGCAGCAGCCATTGTGGAGAACGTACGCGAGTGCCGGCGCATACTCTCGTGAAGCATTTTTATGTCTTCGTGACTCGACGCAGTATTCAAGCGATAAGGCTGACGCAGTTCGTGCTGGTCGTTTGGAATGCTTTCCTCTGCAACTGCGCTGTGCTCAAGCGAATAGTCATCGTCGTCATAGTCTTCTTCCTCATCGTCCGGATGCGGAGACAGTCCTTCCTCTGCGGTTTCGTCAATATCTGTTCGTTAACATCCCTCATTAGCATTAGACCATCCACATATATCTTCTTTCTTCAGTCTTTGATCGCACCTGTGACTTCTTCCATCGCCACGTCGCCAACGTCCACAGCATTCGAATCGTTCGATTCGTCGTACGCAAACGCATCAGCTGCAACGTGCTTCTCCTTGACGCGGTCAGCATAGCGCAGCGTATTGAGCGTGTGGTCGGCCGATGAAGAAACGGGCGACACCGCCGCGATCATCACCGTGCGTGCTTTGACATTTACAAACGAGTCCTTGAGTACTTGCGTGAGCTTGCTTGCGCGGAAGGGAATGTGCGCATTGCGACCGCCACTGTCAAGCGCACGGAAACACTCTTTCAGTGCGAGCAGACTCTTGTTGATCTCTGACGACTCCATGCGGCGCTGGCGGTTGTGGTTCTTGGTGTCTTCGCCGCGTTCGCTGCCAGCGAGATCAATGAGCGATAGCTTGCCGTGAAGGCGATCTTTACCGCGTTCGCGGATGATAATCTGACAGATGCAGTGCGACCGTGACGACACGTCGTTCATTTCGGTCGCGTGGGTCGTGCGTTTACTGTTGCCTTTCTGAATGACTTGCATCAGCTCGTCGACGCTGGCGGGTTTGACTTCTTCGAGCTCTTGAATCTGCACTTCGCCGTTGCCGTCTTCGCGAATCGTACATTTTTTGTTGTGCAGCAAATCCTGGCACCGCCCGCCATAGATCTCAAAGAAACTCACGCACACATCCAACATTAGCCCACGCGCTTCAAATGCGTGGACTTGGGCAAACACATCGTTGGCAATCTGACGCTGAATCCCTTGCATTGTGTGGGTTTTGCCACTGCCTGTCTGACCATATGCAAAGACCGTTGCGCGGCCTTTGTCTTGGAACACAAACTCCACGAGCGGCTGTGCCGTGTGCTGATATACAATTTCGTTCGGCGTTGCTTCATCAAACGTGTGGTCAAACTGGAAGGCGTTGCTGTCGAGAAACTTTGTGATGCCATCAACTTTAAGCTTGCAGTAGTGGACAATCGCCGCCGGATTAAGACACGTCACGGCGTCGTAGTCGCGGCGCTTGACCTCCTTTGCGTTGACTGGCCGCTTGCGGACGCAGATCGTAATTTTCGTTTCGCCGGCCGCAGCGTGGGTGTACCGCTTGTCGGCATGCTGCTCGCGGAACGCTTTGATCATGCGCTGAAAGTCGATGTCGCCAGGCTGCCCGCGCTTTTCGTTTTGCAGGTTCTCCATCTCGCGTTCTTTCTTCGCGGCCGCCATGGCCTTGCGTCGGTCTTCGCGATTCTTCTCAATCTGTGTTTATTTATTCATACCAACAAGACATGCATGAGAATTGCTCTGAGGAGGAGAACCACATTGCGGTTGTGAGTACCTCGGCGATCGCGGCCATCGTGGGCTTGGCGCGCGCCGCGGCGGAGCCCTTGGTTGGCGTCACCGCGCGGTTGCTGTTACCATTCGAACGCCACGCCATTGTCGACTGGAGGGCACAGCGGTGGTTTCTCTATGGCAGATGAATGCCACCACACCAACTTATTAACCCACCAACAGAAAAACAGACCCGGTCTGCTTCAAGGTCACACCGTAAGTTCGCATTCTTGCAGCCGAAACCTAGCGGCATTTTTGGGACAACCGCAATGGTTTCATTTTGCACTTCAGAAACAGTCGCAGGAGGTGACTGTTTAAAACACAGCGATCCACTGTGTTTTTTTCAAAAAGCTGATGACAAGTAGAAACCCCGTTCTAACAGGAATCAGTCAGGAAAACCCACTCGTCTCCAACTGTTTCTAAAGATCTTTTCCAGCTGCTTTCCTTCTTTTTTTTCGCCTGCTTCTTCGACTTCAGAAACTCCAATTTTGTGATGGACTTGGTTTGCTTTTTTGTGCTTTTTCCACGTTTCTTTGTTGGTTATTTTCGCGTTCTCTCGGACTCTGCGTCATACTTGTGCTTGAAGCTGGGTGGTTTGGTTTGTGTGACACAACGTCCAACGCGCAAATTCCGAACAAAACAAAAAACAAAAAACAAAACGGCACGGCGTTAAGTTGCCGTTCGAGCAGACGGCCGCTCGTTCTCGTTCTCGTCCCTCGCCATCGAAGAGCTACCCGTCAAGATCCATATCCGCTTTCTCACCGTCCGCATTGCCCACCGCTTACCCCGCCTCCCTCTATCTCCCTCCCTTGCGCGATGACCCACGCCGACGCCGCCAAGCAACGCGGCCACACCAAGAAGCGTACGTGGGACGCCAGCGGCGCTGCCTGTGGACGCGGCCGGTCCTTTGGCTCTGCCACTGGCGGAGGAGCGAGCGGAGGCGTGGCTTCCGCTGCGTCCGCACTGCTGGCAAAGTACCGCTCCTTCAGCAGCACCAGCAACAGTGCAATCCCCACCAACAACGATCCGCCGGCGCCGCCGTCGCTGGTGGACGTATTGCCGAGTGAGATGGTCGCGCTGATTTTGGCGTTTGCCGACGGTCCGTCGCTGCTGCGCTGCGCTGAGACGTGTCGCGCCATGGCGCGTCTCTCCCACGCGCGCGACGTCTGGCGCAACATTTGCATAGCGACGTGGCCGTCATTGCACGCCCAGGTGCTGCCCCAATTGCCCGGCGCACCCGACTACGATGTACGTTTTTTATTTTCATTTTAGCTATCAACTATTTCGCGTCTCATTTTTTCGAATGTGCAACAGCTCATTCGACTTTACGGCGGTAGCTGGCGCCGCTGCTTTGTCGAACGCCACCGCCTCAACCAGCGCGCTGGAATCCGCGTCGAGATCCCGCAATTTGCACACGCGACCGAAAGCGGCGTCGACAAGGTTGTCTCGGATACGTTTTCGATTGGCGAGCACCGCTTTTGTTTGTGGATTTTCCCAAACGGCAATCCGAACGAGCCGCAGTACGTCGGCCGTGTGCTCAGCGTTTACCTTGTGCTCACCGACCTCGAAACGCGGGCTCCCGACTGGCTCACGTGTGCAGTGTTTTCGCTCGCGGTCGTCGCTCACACGGACCCTCATCGCAAAATCGAGTGGCACTCGTGCCTCGTCGACAACAAATTTGACAGTACGCTCCACAATTGGGGTATCCACTCGCTCGGGTCGCTCCCCACGCTGCGCAATCCCGCGAGCGGCTTTTTGCACAACGATACACTCACCGTGACGGCCAATGTCCGGCTCATGAGCATTACGTTTCGCATTGTGTTTGAGAAAAATTTGCAGCACCATCGATGGCTTGGGCTAGCCGACTTTGAGGATGCCGCTACGCTCGAATTGCCGTTCTGCTGCTCGCTCCAGGATTTGCTCAAGAAACTCTCCGACACGTTTGGTCTAGATGCGGAGACCGTGCGTGTGTGGTGTTTTAATCAACCGGTAGTTTCGGGCCAGGCCTTGCGACCACGAAAGCGACTCACGCAGCAGTCCAAAGCCGTAAACAAGACTCAGCCGCTGTTTGGCAATCTGCTCTGCGACGGCGTCGACATTGACGCCTACTCGTTCTGTTTGCTGTACGTTGAAAGCCCCGAGCATGACGAGTCGATTCTGAATGCGTTCGAGGCGAAGACTGTGGTCGACATGGACGACCAGGACGTGGACATGGAGACAGAGTCCCATACAACAGCGTCCACAGCGTCGATCTCCCCGGTATCCTCAGCCGCCTCGTCAGTCGCCAGCACATTTCACGCAGGTGACAAACTGACCGCCGACAGCACACACGCCTTGTCTTCCTCCTCGTCGTATCTCTTTGTCAAAGTACTAGATCCTGAGACGCTCGAGTTTTTGTACCTCGGTCGCTTTGCGTTTGACGCCGAGAGCCCGTCGACATTCTCGACTGCGCCAATCTACGAGTGTGCGGCCAGGCGGCTCCGTTGTTTGTCCTACGATCTCTTACTGTTCAAGGAAGAAATTGCGCCGACGCTGTATTCGGGGCCAATTCCATGGTCCATGGACAGCTCCACCACAGGCGGCGGCTTTGACTTCTCGCTGCAGTCGGCCGATATTGTCGTATTTACACACACCGATACAGTCACCAATGGCGTATTTGATAGTGCAGTCCGGGCGATGCTCCAACGCCAGTACATCGCGGCCGAACGCATGCTACAGCGTGACTATGCTGCACCAACGTTAGCGCAGATTGAGACACTCGCTGAACGCCTTGACATTCCCAAGTTTCGCGTCCGCAGTGCGTTTCGCAAGTGCCACGAAGACGGCCGCAATACGTTGCGGTATATTATGGAAGGCCGCCACTTAGGATTCATCTGCGACTCGTGTGGTGAGACCGATTTCAAGGGTGCACGGTTCAACTGCACAGTATGCAGCGACTATGATCTCTGTCGTCTATGTCATGGTACGTCACACGCTTTGGATAGAAAACTGGATGGAGAAAAGGACTAACGATTTGTTTATTCTCCTGAATAGCAAAGTCGCATGAAGTGAGCCACCGGTACGCGAACGTAGACGGCAAGTGGCAGCGCGTGTACGAGTTCAAGGACCACAAGACGAGCCACATCACACGAGAAATGTTGCCAGTGTTTTACGACTATAAACCATATACACCGGCACGCCACAATTCTACAGGAACAGCAGCATCAGAGGACCAAGGCTCAGTAGCGCGTGCATGGTGAAAGCCACCTCGCACCATACACAAACAAACAAATCGTCGGTTAAGTATTCTCCAGGTCGTCCATCCTCGTCTTTTGTATTCTAGTGTCCCCACTCATATGAATTGAGACGTCATTTTGATAAATTCTCGAGTTAGAAGAGCTCCAACTTGATTGAGATTGAACGATTCGTGTCGCCGATATGACGAAACATCAATACCACCCGTCCTCGACGCTGGGTACGCAACTGCGGCCATCATTTACACTATCCAGCAGTCTATACCAGCAGCAGCAAGTCTGGTGCAGTTTATCTTCGCAGGACATGCTGTCCGATGCTAGGATTGGACTCAACAGCAACTCTAAGTCTCAAACGCAACACAACGATTTCTTGTACCCTCACGAGCTCACAGTCACTTCAATCCTAATCAAGTCAAAGCTCTCCTAAGTCGAGAATCTATCACAATGACGTCTCAAATCAGCCTATCGATAATACACTGGTGCTTCGTTCGTTCGATCATGCGGCTCACTCATTCCCATGTTTAATTTCTTGTTTTCTTTATTCTTTTGTGTGTATAGCGTGACGGATTCCTCACACGTCGTGTGGTAAGTATATCGTGCTTTTGTAGAAAATGTATTTGAAGAAACGATCGCTGCATCACACTCACGAGATCGAGTAATTGCGGGTGGCAGTGGACTCGTACCCTTCTTCGCTTTCTCGCCGATCACCCGAATAGTACGATGATTTCCGACGCGACGTCCCCGAGAACGAACCACTGCGTTTGTACGTGTACGAGAATCCCTGAAACTCGTTTCGCGGTGAGACTGGCAACCGCGTGTCTTGCTGTGGAAAGAAAATCAACGAAAATAAATCACGTGAGTCCACCATCCCCGAAGTCAATAACAAAATGCCTGCCAAATAAACGTACCTGTAAGAAGTGGTGGTCGGGTGCTTCTTTCGTAAACTCCTTGTCAAAGTTCTGAATATCGGTCGGCGACCGCACGCGCGGTTTGAACGGCGGCTTGACTTCTCTTCGTTCGAGAAGCGTCCAGTCAATGTCGGCAAAGAACGTGTGGCGCTTGATATCGTCAACACCCACGCCAGGTCGGCAGCCAATGCGATAGGCGGGATCACGCTCCAACAATGCCGCAATCAGATTCTTGACTTCGGGCGTGAGCCCAAAATGCGACGGAAACTTGAGTGGCGCTTTCATAATCTTTTGGCACATTTGTTCAATGTTGCGATCAAAAAACGGCGGCCAGCCCGTAAGCATTTCATACATGAGTGTCCCCAGACTCCACCAGTCGACGGCTTTGCCGTATTCGGTTTTCTTCTTGCGGCTAATCAGCATCTCGGGTGCTAAATATTCGGGCGTGCCACAAAAGGTCTTGGCCCCACCAAAGTCCGAACAGTTGAGTTTCGACAGCCCAAAATCCGTTAGGCGAATGTGGCCTTGGTCATCGAGCAAAATATTCTCGGGCTTGAGGTCGCGGTAGACAACATCCATCGAATGCAAGTGACCGAGGGCGGCGACCAATTCCGCGGCGTAAAACCGCACCATGGATTCCGAAAACGACCGAAATTTCTTCAAGTGAAAAAACACTTCGCCGCCGCAACAATAGTCCGAGATCATCACAAGCTTGCTCTGGGTCTGGAACGCATACCGCAAGGCGACAACAAACGGGTGCTGCACCGAGCTCATGATCTTTCGCTCGGTCATGGTGTGGTTCACTTGGCTTCGCTTTACCAGCTCGCTTTTGCGGAGTACTTTCATGGCCAAGATCTCGCCGTCCAAGCGGCGCTTGACCATGTACACTTTGCCAAACGAGCCTTTGCCAAGCATCTTGAGAATTTCAAAATCTTGCATCCCGACTAGGGGAACACCGCCGTGGTGTGGTGCTGCGGCCGGTGACAGCCGCGTCGGTTCGCGGTGGAGCGAGCCCGTGTGGGTAAATGATAGCCCGCGCGTGTTGTGGCTGTGGATACTCCCTAGATCCGAAAACATATCGACTTCGGCGTCGTCATCGTCGGCGCCGACGTGCGTGAAGTTGGTCGTGCGGCCCCCGGCCGTGCCGTTGGTCGTGTACGCGGCCGTGTCCACAAAGCCGGTGGTGTTTGGCGTATTTGCAGTTGTAGGATTGTTAGTGGGGAGGGCATGGCCGGCCGCGCCGTTCGCGGGCATGCCATTGAGAAACCGTACCAGCTCCAGCGGCCGTGGCCGCAAAGTGAGGACGGCATTGATGTAGTTCTCAATACCTTCGCGCCGCTGTTCAATGACGTGGAGCGACAGCGACATGAAGAATTTCTTGGGCGGAAAATAAAGTTTGCTGACGGTCGCGTATTTGCCACGGAGCAGTTTGTGGAGGTCGCGAAAGTGCGAATACCGTTTCTCGAGCGTACTCACGCGGCCGCTCTGGTGGTGCACGTACACTTGAAAGACTGTGTACCGCTTGCTGTTGCTGCTTGTGCTGCGACTGGACGACGACAATACTGATGCCGACGCCGAGGCCGACGCCGAGGCTTCAATGGCCGTCGGCTCGCCGAGCGCACTGCTGCTATGGCGCGTGGGAAACTCCTTTTCGCCCCAGCCACCGGACGGCGCCCCGCCGCGGCCGCTCGGGCCTAAGCCCATGTGCGGCAATGGCGACGGCGGCGCCAAGGCCGCATGACGTGCGTGGAGATCGACGTGTTTGGATTTCCACCGTGGAATCTCGACCTTGACAATCTCGTCGCTGGCCGCGGCGGCTTGCTGGACCAGACTGCCGTTCGGCTGGAACGACACGCGCAAGTGGTGCTGGGCATAGGCATCGTCGTCCAGTCCATTCGCTGGCTTGAAGAGCTGCGACCCGCGCAGCTCCGACGGCGTGCGCGCGGCAAAATGCTGAAACGAATCCGAATAGGTCGACGACGTGGTCGACGACGGCGACGCCAGGGCGAGCGACCCGCGGTCGCGGCTGCCGCTCATGCTATCGAGCTGTGTGAGCGACCCGCGCACGGGGGCGTGGTGGTAGTACGGCGCGCTAGCCGGCGGGTATGCGGCCATGACCGTCGAGCCGTTAGCGCCAGCTGCCGCTGATGATGATAGCGCCGCGCCAGGGCCGAGCGACGACGACAGCGAGAGCTGCTGGAAGGCGCTAGGCGTCAGTGTCGAAACGCTGCGGCGGTTGGGCGCCGGGCGGTCGGGTGCGAGATGCACGGACGACGCCGAGGCTGAAAAGTCGGGGCGGGAGGCACCGGTGCGGGTGTTCGTGTTGGCGTTGGCGTTGGCGTTGGTGTTCGCAGACGGCGCTTCAAGACGCTGCGACGGCGCGTGGTGGTAGAGCGGACGCTCAGGCATCGACTGGCGACCGCGGGCGGGTGCAGCAGCCGCCGATGACGTGGACGACGCGCTCGAAGACGCCCCTTGCTGACCCCCATATTGGTACGCAGAATCGCCGGGCACAGGCATGGCTGGCGGCTAAGCTGTGTTGGCGTTGGCCTTAAAGGTGGCGTTGGCGTTGGTGTTGGCGTGGCAACAGAGGGGAAGGAGGGATCAGAGGATACGATGCGTTCGTTGGTCGTCGGATCGTTGGATCGTTGAAAGTTGAAAGTTGAAAGTTCGGGAACGCGAGAGATCAAAAACACGAAGACGCGCGACGTTCGGTACTGTCGCCCGATTGTTGTGCGTGATCTCGGCCTGGGCCGTCTCGATGAAGAAAACAAAAGTTGGGTTTTTGCTGTTTTTTTCTCCAGTTATGTTCTGGTCGGGGCCGAGAACAAAGTTCAGTGCGTGGGCGAAGTGTGTACGACGGAGTCCACCAGGCAGGGAACCCACGAGGAGTAAGCTGACGCTTTGCTTCCTGACTTCGCGAAAAGTCAGAAGATGGCAAGCGCTTGCTCTGCTGCTCCGTGCGTTGTTGAATACGGCGGCACTACCAAACTCGAACGAGCACGTGCCTGGTTGACGGCCGCGAACAGAGGATGTTGCGACGGAGATGCTCTCTCGCTCTCTCGCCCACACTCACTCTCTCTATCAGGCACCACCACGACGTGGTCCACACGAATACGGGAACAGAACCCGCGAGAGACAATCCGAACTTAGCTGCAGGCAAATTTTCGGAAAATTGTTTCTTCAGAATCGAGAGTGATGGTTGTTCTGAGATAATTGGAGAACACGAGAGTCGGTTTAGTTAGTAAAACATGAAAGTATTCCATTCTAACGAAATAAGTGCATTTCAACAACAAAAAACGAGTCAACACACTCCCTGAATCAAATAATATTCCGTTAGGGCTGTGGGTCTTCCACTCACCTTGAATGCCAAAAGTGGAAAACTATCGAGATTTCGCAACCTGTCTTCATCTCTATCTTTGACTGCCAGTTTTTATGGAGAGCACAAAAATATAAAGTTTGAAAGGTAGAGATAAAAAATCCATTCACCAGAGGTACGGAAACTCATCGAATTGCGTCCATTCCATGCATATTGTTCAACCATATTACACGACCTACCTGTAGAGATTCATGCGCTTCTGGCGATGAAGATAAAGACTGGCTTGCGAAATCTCTCTAGTGCGGGCTCGAAGGATTCCTCTTTGATCCGAGGTGTGCTTCTTCCGAATCTGGACGCTTTCACCATTATTTGACGAACTGCATCAAAGCAGCTCTCCTTGTGTCAAAATGCTATTTTCAAAGTTCCCGCCACAAACACACGATCCGCGACATCAAAACTTACCCATGTTGAACCTCCACCAACGAAGGGTGCGAGCCCAATGAGCAGGTCCAGCTCCATTTCCTCGGTAGTGTAGTGGCATGGGCATGCTAGCGTATGCTGGTACGAAAATGGAACGATTACCGAGTATACCTACTAGCGCTGGCGTCGCCAGCGGCTCTGCCGCGCACGCATGGATGAAGATTTCATGAAAGGACTGGGTGAGGTGGAGGAGCACGCAATAGAAAGTGAGTGACCTCTGAGGGCGACTTCCGTTGCGAGAGCTACAAGCTGAATCTATGTAGCTCAAAATCAGCCTTTGGGAAATTGTCGACTGAGGCTTGTCTGATGAAATGTTCTTTTTACAGTCGCTTGTCGTGTCCCTCGTTGTCAAAAGCCGTCCAGAGGAAGCATCGCGTCGGCGTCGGCGTCGGCGTCGTCGACGGGTGCCGCCGAGGTCTCGTCCGCGACAGTCGGTCTGGATGCGTCCGTCGTTGGGGCAGAGCGAGAGGGAGCGGGAGCTGGGGTGGGCACGAACGCCGCGGACGACGCCGCACCCTGCTGGCGTCATAACTCATCGATCGACTTGGGTGTCATCGCCGTCAGTGGCGTCACGAGCAGTGAGCTGGGCACGACGGGGAGCCCATTCGTGGTACCCAGTAACATCGGGGATGCCCCCGATAGCGTCGGACTCGTGGGCAGTGGCGGGTTGGCGATCCACAAGGAGAGACGACGCATGGCCGTGTCAATGTTTGGGCACACCGACTGGATGAATGAGTCGACTGCCTCCAACCCCAAATTATCCTACCACAGACACAACACCGCACAGTCAGAAATGGTACATAATTTGAGTGCAAGTAAGTATAGGAGGACGCACCATGCTCTCGATCAGGTACAACGCAATGTCGCCCTTAAAATCCACAAACGCAATTCGCGCGTAGAGCTCATGGGCGCTGCGACCAAACGCAGAGCCGGGCAACAATGCGACGCCAGTATCGTGCAAGAGACGGTGGCACATTTCTACATCCGTCGTAATGCCGCGGGCAGCCAGCACTTTGCGATGCCGTGCAAAGCTGGGAAAGAGATAAAACCCGCCTTCGGGTGGCTGCGCATCGACCGCCATTTTCTGGAGCTGATAGTGGCACCACTGGCCAATGATCTTAAGAATTTTGCACGATTTCTGCTTGTACGCGGTGAGCTCGATGCAACTAATCACCAGGTGAGGGCTCAGGAATCAGAATTTATCAAAACGATAACCATAACGTACTCTGGAACAAAGGCCCTCCGCGCTGCGTGCTGAATAGGGGACGCGACAGAGGTATAGGTCTCGGACGCCATGACCAGCATCGACTTGCGCAGCCACGACATGCTGCTTGGGAAGAGCCAAAAGCCCATTCGCCACCCGCCGGCACCGCACCACTTGCTGAGACCGCCCGAAACAATGGTCCCTTCGGGGTAAAACCGAGAGATCGAATGGTGCTCTCTAGTATGGTGCAATTCGGAATAAATCTCGTCCGAGATGACCAGCATACGGTACTTGCGTGCAATGTCGGCGACAGCTTTGAGCTCGGCTTCGTTGTACACACAGCCGGTTGGATTCGATGGACTATTCAGAATGAGTATCCGTGGGGCCTCTAGATTATTGACACTCATAAGGTTAGCCGACAAGAGCTAGTCAACCGCGAAGTCGACTATAAAAAACGTACCAGGATCCTTAACACAGTGACCCTCGAGCACCTCGGGACGCAACACCCATCGATCGTCGGCATACGTCGGCAGCCAAAACATGTTGCGGCCGGCGATGTTGGCTTGCGGTGCGTAACTGGTACAGCTCGGATTCGGGAGCAGTAGGTCACCATAGTACACCGTCTGGAGAACAAAAAGCAATTCCTTTGTGCCGGGGCCGACCAATACGTCATCTTTCGTGTAGGGTAACTTCAAATGGCTTGAACCCCACACAGCGATGTCCTCACAGAGCTCAGGCAGCCCCGCGACCGGTAGATAATCTCGCTGATGGGCATTCGCACTACAAAGCAGATGAAGCAGCATTGAATTAGTATGGCTATGCCCATCGGACAGTGGCGTATGCACGGTAGGCATACATACATTTCGACATACCGTAGTTCATCGACGATGCATTGAGGCACGGGAAAGGGCGATTGACCGAGGCCGAGTTTGTATACGCATTTGCCTTCCATAATCAATTCATTGCTGAGTTCATCGAGGGCACTGCCAGCGGAATGGCACAACATCCGAATCTTGCCATTGATCGCCTTCCGTGGCCCCTTCCTTCGACTGATCTGGCGTGACGGTGAGATCGGAGCGGTAGCTATAGCAGCAACTTCCACTAAGGTTGACTGTACCACCTCTGTTTTCGTTCCCGTCATTTCATCGGCCGATCGCTTGCGACTTGGCAGTGAGACGCTGGTGCTTGAGGAGTGGTCTTTCACTTCGTCGCTCGAGGTGCTCGAGACGGAACTGCTCCTTGTGCCAGCATGTTTGCTTGGACTGACAACATGCGTGGAAATCGACCTTGATAACAAGTTCGATGTCGCGGGTGTCGTAGGCTGCGAGACGACTGGTGTTGTCACGGCAAGTGGCACAGCCGACGGGGTAGTAGGTTCGGCTTTCACGAGGGTGACTTGCGGCGGAGGCGACGCCGCTACGCGCATGATCTCGGCTGTGGTCGCGTGGGTTTGCTCCTCGACGATTTTCGCGAGTCCGCCGGCAGCTTCGACGCGCTGGATCTTGCGCTGCAAGGTCGTGCGCGGAATGTTGTGCTTACGCGCGGCCTCGCGGATAGCGATGCCCTGGACAAGCACAGCCTGAATGGCTTCAATCATATGTGGCTCCAGCATCTCCGACTTCATCTTGGATCGCTACGGAACGAGGAAATCTCGTGACTGATACACTTGGTCAGCAAGACACGACGAGCGGAGGAGGAGAACACAATGGAGGTCCACAATCACTCTTTGTCACGTCCAAACTGAGTTCGCTTGCTTTCTCCCCACGGCGCAAAACGACTGTCGGCGTCTGCGACTGGCCTAGTCTGGACCGACCTTGTCAACCCTTCTGCACAGTCTTGTTTCCGTCGCCGACTTCAACGGCCAACCAGCAATAGAGAAGAGACGAGACAACTGTCGCCGATCGCCGGCGTCGAATTTGAACCGCTCTGGCTTCGTGAGGCCAGGGGGCATTGACCAATCCACGCGCGGCAAGAGCGCTCTGACGTTGCTGCCATTGGCGCCAAACTGGATCACCCAATAGCTCCGCCGAACTGGGCGACTTTGGTAAGAGTGTTGGTCTCTTTGATCGACGATGGTGTTCGTTGTCGTAAAAAGTGTCGTCATCTCTTCTCTGGAACACTTGTTTCGCAACAATTGGGACAGTGCGTAAGAAGTCAGCGTAATTTTACGCGTAAGAAAGTATCCTAGAGCAACCCATAACAGTGACATACCTGGTCAGTAAATGTCCATCACGTGCATCTGACAACTTAGAACACGAAAATGGCACCGAGCCGCAACTTTCGCACGACGTACTATAAGACACTGGGCGTGCCCGTCGTGCAGCACGTCGTCGACGTCGAGGCATCGTACCACGCGCTGTTTGCGGAGCCGATTGTCAACACTGCGCAGCTCATGAAGCTCGCCCTCGAAGTCGGCATCGCGCCGTCGTACCGTCCGCTAGCGTGGAAAGTATTGTGTGGTGTGCTGCCGGCATACAAGTGCCTCTGGGAAATGGCCGAGCGCGAGCGTCAGGAGATGTACGAAGACGTGGTCGACGCTGCAGTAGTACTGGAACTGCCCTGTCAAGAAGAATGCCGACCAGCCATGACCGTCGAGGAAGAAGAAACGTCTGCAACAGTTTCGCACAGTGAGTCCGAGTCGGTCAAAAAGTTGATCCATTTGTATCGCATTTATCGAAAAGACGTGCTACGGGCCAAGCCCTTGTGGATCGTCGATGCCATGAGCGGTAGTGATGGAACTGCAGACATAAGCCGTCTCGCAGGTTTGGTGAGCGTACTCGAGACCGTGTTGACAGCGAGTGTGGCCGATCAGTTTTGGTGCTTCACACGGATCGTCGACACGCTCGAAGAGGCTGATCGTTTCGTGGAACCCTCGCTTTGGGGCGAAGTGCTAGACGACGTTTCGGCTCAAAGTTTGGAGACCGTCTTCATCCGTGCACTTGACTGTATCAAGAGTACGGGCCGATCATAACGAGATGCGACTGGTCATTGGTCGTTTTTATCACCCATCGAACCCTTCAACATACTCGTCTTCCTCGTCTTCGACGTGCGCAATCTTGTTGGCGCCTTTACGTCGACGGACGGGTTTCTTTTTTTTGGTGCGGCTCTTGTCCTCATGCACCTCAAAATCGAGTTGGTTCTGGTCTTCTTGGGCAGCCCGCCACGTGTGGATAAGCATGTTCCAACTCAGTTCAAGCATATTCTCGGCTTTCAGATCTTTTGCGGGAGGCAGCTGCAAGTGGGACAGTGAAAGTTCGGACACGAACAAGCTTTGATCGGTCGCCTACAGCCGAGATACACCATGTCAGCGAAGTTCCCCCACCACACCACGGCTAATACGCTCACCTTCGTCGCGTTACCAGGCTGATACGTTTGGCATTTCTCGTTGTCGAGTCTGTAGACGTCCTTTAGATAAAACTTGATTCGAAGCAGAAGGTGAATCGCGAATCCCACGCAACACTGAGCGAGCAGCGCTTGCAAACGCTTAGCATCATGGTCAAGCTTGAGAAATGGCGCAATGTCGGTATCCGACATGTCCGCGTCATCTTGCATGGCATTGACAGCGGTAACGCCTAGAGAGTTGAACGTCTTCTTAAGCTCCTGAATTGTGGGGCTATTGGATGAAACGTCAAATATCAGTGATCAGTGCTGATGGATTACAAGAAGCACAATTCCGTACCCGAGCTTGAGAGTGACGTAGCGGTTGATGTGATAAATAATGAAGAGCGGCTCGTCTTCGACGTCGAAAGGAAGGGAGGCGATCAATTGGGCGAGATAGTTCAGATACTCGACAATCTTCAGCGGCTTGGACTTCAAGTTGTTGGGAGTGAGAACAGTTCCCTTGTCAGAAAACTGGGTTGTGAGCGCCCGTAAAAACATGTTGCGGTGAGTCCGCACTGGCCGCAAACAGGTCGTATACAGACGACCGTACAGCGCGTACTCCTTCTTGTCTTTGTCGAGCGCGTACACAGTGCTAGCTCCAAACGCATTCACCTGGAAGGTGTGCGAAATAAACACACCCTTGACAGCTGCCTGGTGAATCTGTGTCGGGAGCTTCTCGTGCAGAGCAAGCAGCTGGCTGTGCGCAATATCTCTAATCGAGACGATTTGATCAGCCTCGAGCGCGACCAGGGTTGGGATGCAGAGCAATGGGCTGATGAGACCTTGAGTGAGCAACACTGCGACACACGTTACGGCTTCAGAGCGGATGCGTACGTTCTTCTCGAGGCAAAGAATCAATACGTTTCCGAGCTGCACTTGCATGACGCTGCCGATCAGTGAGCCTTCGCCGTCTTGATCACCTTCAACCTGGCCCTTTTTCGACTTACTCTTACTGGGTGTCTTCTTCCTGGCAGCTCCTTTCTCGAGACGTCGCTCCTCGTGCTGGAGTAATTCCTTCAGACTGGTAAGAGTCTGCAGTCGAACTTCGAGAGAGGGCGATTTCAGCAGTGCGTCAAACAACCCTTCCTGTTGAGCCTGCATTAGGAGGCGCGGCCGCACCATGAAGAGGAAACCCAAGCCCTGCACCGCCTTTGCTGTACAGGCTGGGTTGCCTGGAATTTTGAGGAAAACGGAGTACACCTGGTACAGCGCATTCATCGTCGAGCCTTTCGAGAGCTTATCAAGTGGTGGATCGGTCCACAACGGCATCTCGAAGCTGGCATTATCAAAGTCGAGGGCACTGCCTATCTGCCCCGCAGCGTACAGAGCTCGTTGCAGTGAGCCGATTGCATCGGCTTTGATGTTGCCAAGGGACTGCACTTGCTGAAACTTGTTGAGAAACTTGAAAAATTCACCCAACAGCTTCAGAAGTAACGTCGGTGACCGCTTTGTATATGTCGACATCGTTGCAAGACATTTGATACTTGGCCCAACAACACTTGGCGGCGCACCCAAAATGAGTAGTTTGAGATCAGCCTCAATTCGGGATGCAATACGGCCAGTAACTCGACCAGAATGAGCAATCTCGTTGCTCACCATGTTGACAACGAGGCTTTGGATTTTCGCTTCGGTCGATTTGCTGAATTTGTCGTCACCTTTGAGATAGACCATGACAACTTCGAGATGCGGGGAGAGCAAGAGAGGATTGGCTTCAGAGAACGCGCTAAGCGCCTTCACACACGATAGGAATTGTGAGTCCTTGTCTGAGATCGTAACTCCCTTAAGCACCGTTCCCTCCTCCAACCGTACGAGGCACTCGATCAGACAGGCCACAATCCTTTCAGATCGAGACCGAGCTACGCTGGCATCATCAGAGCGATCCCGACTCGCACGTTTGCCTGCGGATGTCTTGGCTTGATCATCGTACAATAGTCGCTTCAACAGCGCAACGAACCAGTCCATCGTTGCCATCCCTTGTATCACCTCGACAATCGTGCTGACCGTGGCAACTGTATCATCATGCTTGGACCGCTTGCTTTTAACGACACTCGAAGGCGTGACTAAAGGTGTCCGATATGCGGCCCATGCCTCCTCGGCGGTACTGAAGGTCTTTCCGTCAGGAGACACAAACTCGGCCGACCGGTGTTTGGTAGGTGTCTCAATCTTTACTCTTGGATCGTCTTCAGCGTCGCCATCGGCCGATCCATATGCGTTCTCGACCGTCGTCCATCCGGGTGGCGCAGAGTCGTGTGATTGCCCGATAGTCGGCTCATCCTCAAACCCGTTCAGTCCAGAAAGTTGACGTGATGAAAATTCATCTCCGAACCAAGCCTCTTGGAAAGTGTCGATGATGAAATTCTTGACAATATCTTCCTCCGTTGCATCGCCGATACGCTGAACAAGGTGTCGCATACACGCGCTGCGCCTCCTTAACTCGTCTTCGGACATCGTAGGCTCCCCGCCAAGCGATTGTGAAGGCAGGGTCAAGTACGCCCGCAGAATCTTGCACACGCTTTTGCGGACGCTGATTCCCTTGTCTCGCAAACGTTCACAGAGCTTGTCAAAGTATCTGTCAAGCTACCATAACAGTGTGGAAAGTTAGCTCCCTGTGAATAAGCAAGTTAAAAAATTCCAGCAAAGCATACCAGTAAAGGCTGGAGAGTGACGTATTTCCCGACCAAATCAACGGCTGCTTGCCGAACCGACGTGGCTTCATCCAAAAAGCAGTGGGAAACTGCATTACGGACATCGGGTTCGGCCATGAGCATTGGATCTACATCGACAATTCCGCTCAAAGCCTTCATCACTCGTGCCCGGAACGTCGGAATTCCTTGAGACAACAAAGCCATCAAGTGTCTGATAAGGAAGTCAAACATCTTCCCAAAGCCGCGCGACATAGCCGTAAACATGCTAGCTCTAAACGCTAGATCACGTTGCGGACAAGCCAACTTTGAGGCAGCGTCAATCGTAGCGGTCGACTTCGTCGCCCAAAAACTCTTCCAGACTGCAGCAGTGTGGCTACCACTTCCACGAGCGGTCTTCTCGAGGACGAATTGGGTCACCAGCATCCTCCGCGAGTCTTCATACAGCACATCGCGGACATTTCTCCTCAAATAAGTGAGCACAATGTGTTTGAGAACCAGTTCTCTGTCGACAGCTTTACCTCCTCTTTTGCCGTCACCGCTTGCTTCTGACAGATGTTCGAGCAATTCGCTCATGTACACTTCGTGCTCTTCATAAACTGCACGAGTATCCTCGTCGTCGAGAGTATCACGCGCAACCGCATTTTGATTCATCTTGATGGAGGCACATATGCGTCCAACGAGGTTGAGCGCGGTCAAACTGTACTGTGATTCCAGCTTTTTGGCGTCCTTGGTGAGGTTTGTGTGCAGTATACTCGCCAAGGATTTGCTCAATACCTCCAGAAGAATCTCGGCGCCGGTCCACTCTGGTCGCCCAAACATCACCAGCAAATCCTCTAGGAAGTTTTCGAGCACAACACGATTATCGCGCTCTTCACTCTTCTTCATGCATTCCTTGATCAATGCCAGAACAAAAATCCCTGCGCTTGTCCGAGCAGCATTTATTCGTTGCAGCGAATCGCGGTCTGATTTTGCCGCAGTTCCGCTCTCTTCACCATCGCCGTCACCTTCGTCCATTACTGCATCCTCCGGCAGCAGAGTTGCGTCCTGCTGCGAAGTTGCAACTGAAGCCTCTGTACTTGGTGTCGCTGCAGAAGCTTGAATGAGTACAACGATCGCTGTCGTAATCATTTGAACGACTGCGGTTGAGCCAGTGAGCTTGACGGTGCGAAGATTTCGTTTCGCTGTCGGAAGTTGAAGCATCACAGACACCAACTCGTCAAGCACAAGCGACCGATGCATGTCGTAGTTTGAGAAGACGGCGCGAAGAACCAGTGTGCCGCTGCGCTGAAGAAGCGCTGCGTAAGAGCTGAATTCGAGCATAAACAGCTTAATCATCATGGATGAAAACTGAAGAATCCATCGGTCAGAAAGCTTCACCGTCGTAATCAACCGCGCCAGTTGTTCCATAAACTCACATACGACCGGAAGCAGTCGATCCATCGCTTTCTTCGCGTTCTTGTTGAGTTTCACATTCAAATGGCGTGCCCCACTTCTTACTCGAGACGACGCGACTCCATTTGTTGGTGTCCGTCCGGTGCGAGGGCTAACAAATGCTCCATCGAGTGATGTTAAGGCCGAACCGTTGGCACCTACGATCGAAGCCGTCGGATCAATACACGGCAGAATCAATCGCTGAACTGCATGCGTGAGTAACTGCGCGCAGTGGTCGATCGAGTCCTCGGATAAAACGCGTCGATCGATGTCGGGGGTCGACATGACGATTAGCTCACAAATCCCGACATCGAGAGACGATTGCAACCGTGCTATCAGCCGAAGATCGATCCCGGATGCCTGCCACTCGTCGTCGCCTTGATCCAGTGCCATTGTTCCCAAGACATCTAGTGCCAGACCCGTCTGCACCTGCTGATCCATTGCTGATGTGATCAGTAGCAGCAAGTCGGGATCGCACTTCGCGATGAGCGCACTCTTGTCCATGACCTTGAGGGACTGCACCAGTGTCTTGACGTCATGTGCTGCGAATATATCGACGGCACCGAGCTCATTTTTCACGTCGACAGTATCTTCTTTGCGCTGCTGCACTGTCTCGACGAGACGCGCTAACGTTGCGGAATACTTGTCGACGTTCTCGGCGACACGCTCTTCATGCGTAAACGTGGACCGTAACCGAACGTCGTCGTTGTCGTCCCCGCCTTCTGTGTCTTGGGACGTTGCAATTGGCTGTTCGTCAACTTCATCCAGGCCATGGGCAGCGATCCGCAGATCGTCTTTCTTCTGAAACGCACGCGACTTTTTGCGCGGCGGTACCGTGCCACCCGAGGCGCTGTGGCTTTCGTGGCTGGATCGTTTGTGTGGATGATGGCTCGCAACTTCACTACTCCCCACTCGAATGACAGCTTGTGCCCAGTGTGGAAGTCTAGTCGATGCTTCATCTGCTCTTAGTGCGTTCTTCAAATCGCTCAGTGGACTACACACAACCACACACAGTCGTTGCCGTCAGCCACCACCCATCACAATCGTTCCAGCACGACGTCATTAAACGTACACTAAATCGCTCGCAACGCTCTGAAGCAGCACACCGAGCCGTGTTATGTCGTCTTGCGACGGTGCTTGGGACAGTTGCCGCGGATCTATTGCGACGGGACCCACCGTCGCGCCGGTTTGTCCAACGTCAGCATTGGCGTTAATGCCGTCCGCACCCAGCAGCGGACACAAATTTGCTGCTCCGCGCATAAAAATTAGACCGTAGGTTGCACCGTATCACGCACTACACGATGGTGGTGCTGAATATGCTCTGTCGAATACTGAAGATGGAGAAAATCGCGCGCTGCGTGCCGCCGTTTCCTTTTTGTTGCTGTTGCTGTAGCTGCGAGTGCGGAGAAATTGGTTGCCTTTTGAAGAGGGAGGAAACTTGGCGCGCCAGAAGTAAACGTCGCGAAGGTTGCGCGAAGGTTGCTTGAATGAACCTGCATATTATTGAGCATAATTTGGGAGCACGCAAATGGATGATGATCAAGCTGTCAAGAATCTGTGGGTGAATTAACGGACTCTTGAGGAGCGCATGCAGCGAATGGTAGTGATGCGAGTGAGGGCATGCACTGCTAGCTCATGATGCGACAGTTGTTGGAGCGGATTTGTCTCCTTGAAAACGTCTGGCACATGGATTCTCTCTCACCAGTCCGACTAATTTCCGTGCGGGGAAGACTGGTTCACTTCCACAAGCTCGTATTTCAGCAACTGGCTGGATGCAAAGAAGAAATGGCGCTGGGAACAATGTACATGTCAGGATAGAGAGCAAATATGTATTCGATGTGGTTCCAATATTGGCAAATCTCGTTGTGCGCATGCCGACTGGAGGTCTCTATTTACTTCTGCTGCTGCGCGGCCTCTTGCTGCTGCATGATGTCCGCGTAGCTCTCCTGCAGTCGCACGGACGACCGCATCGTGTGGCGCAAAAACTTTTCGGCGCAGCTGCTGACACACGAGAGCTCTTTGTCGTCAAGCTTCTTGCTGCGGAACGAATGCACGCACTCGTTAAAGCAGAGCTCCACTGTGCGGCTGAAGTACGCAATGGTCTGCGTCACGCGCATCTCCTCGATGTGCTCCTCCATCTTGCGTTCAAAGTCGCGCTGGCTCATGTTGGCGGCGTCTAGTCTGGTTGCTGCGTGCCGCCGTCAGCGTTCTTGGTAATGCGGATCTGCTTCCTAACAGCCAAGAGCGCCACAGTCCCTCATTGAAATGCAAAGCAGTCTAAACAAGGGAAACCCTGGTCCCCACAAGCTTCTAAAGCAGGGACCAATTGTTTGGAATAGTAGCCTCTCCAGTTGAAACCTGGAAGCGAAGTGAACGAAAAGAAGCTCCACAACGGTGCAAGATTAAGGAAAGATCCCAAGCATGAGTTCGGCTGCATGGTCGTCGTGGCTCGACCGCCTCGAAGGCGCACGTGCGCAGCAGAGCGCAGTGACGTCCAAGATCCGCTCAGGCAATGGCGCGTCTGTGGGCACGAGCGCGTTTGCGCTGCAGCAGACAGTGACGCGGCTGAAGCGCGATTTTGAGCAGCTCAAGCGGTCGTCGGGTTCCTTCGTGTGCGTGCCGGCGTTATCGTTTCAGTTTTTGCGGGTTGTCCTCCCTTACTGACTTGTGAGTATGTGTAGTACGAGAGCGGAGATGGCTCGTCGCGAGCGTTTGCTGGAGCAATTAGCGCAAGACCAGGTACGACCAGTCAGTTGCTTGCCACCAGCTGTCTGTGCTGGAGAAACTTATCGGTATGGATTTGCAGAAAACCGATATGGACATTTTCAACAAGCGCAGTGCTGCGGGCGGGAACCGAAAGTGCGTGTTTGGTTGTTGGCTACTATGTCATCGCGGCATAAGATCAGCCTGGACACTAACAACCTTAATCTGTTCTACAGTGACACGAACATGCCTCGTGACCAAGCCGGCAAGCTGCTCACTATGCAGAACCAGATCATGAAAGGTAGGAAAATCGCTGATTGCCGCTGTTTTCGTATTCTATAACAGTCTGATGGTCGGTGGTGGTTGTATAGATCAAGATCAGCAGCTTGACTTTATCAGCAAGGGCGTATCAAACTTGAAGAACTATAGCACGACCATGAAGAACGAGACGGAGCTCCACGTACGTCTTCTTGATGATATCGACACGGACGTGTCACGCGCCACGGACGGTCTCGAAACGGAAGGAGCGCGCGCTGCGCAGGTAGGTTGTAAACCATTCTTGGCTGGAAACCACAGATTCTGACATGCTTTTGTCTTGACATAGGTCGCGAGAAACAGTAGCAATTTCAAGCTCTACGTCATTATCCTCGTGCTGTTCGTGATTCTCATTTTCCTGCTTCTCGCTGGCAGCTGAGCGAGCCCACGTAGGAACCGGTCGAGATCCTTTCCACCGCGTGGCGGCATTGGAAACGATGGAGTAAACTATTGAATGGAGAGAACAGGAATGTTCACATTGGACATGCGGAAGTGTACCATTAGGCAGCCTTTGGTTTTCTACTAGCAGGACCTCTCACACCCCGTGGCTTAAGCTCTTTTCCTGGCATTGCTCGCAGCACCAGCCATACAATCTTCCCCTGGATCGACATATTGAACTGTCAGAAGCCAGCGGAGCATGTCACATCCGCCTAGGGTAAGCCGTACATTATTGAAAAGGAATTGCGCATAGACCAAGAGCGGCACATGCCGCAGTGAGAATTCGTCGCCTGCTTTTAGCGCCCGTTTGGCTGGGACAAAGATGTCACCGTATGCCACGAGAAACGATAGCAGCATGATCAACCGCACAAACTGAAGCACGAAAAACCACTGTAAAAAAATAATACCAACTACAGCAGTATGCAGACCAGCTCACCAAGGAAACGCTACGAAAGTAGAGAAGAAGTGCGACGCCACATGCTGCCAGCCGCATTGCTGCGGGCTTCTCATACTCGTAGAACTGCCAGGCACCGAGGGCCGTGACGATTCCCTGTGTTCGCCACCCCACATATCGGTTGAGATTTCTTCATGTTTATGTTAGAGAGTAAGAAAAGCTCCTCCTTTTAAAATCATACCATTTGCACGTAGGCGACGATGTCGGAACGCTTCGTGCGGCCATTGCGCGCCGCAGGTCCCCACAGCACGTTGTGGAGCTGCTGGTGTTGCACAACCACCATGTTGGGCTCTTCGTCGACTTCACTGGGACCAGCTTCTGTTGCTTCAAGATTCTTATGTTGTGTTTGCGTTGCGCGTATGTTGTCCGTCGGTCATGTTTCCTCACCAACATTGGAACTGCAATGGCGACGACACCTCAGCCACCGACCACTGCAGTCGCAGTCGCAGTCGCCGGCCCGCACCACAAGTTCTCATTGCGCAGCAAATACAGCTTTCTCAAAATTGCCATGTACGTCTACTTCTAGTCATGAGCGCGCGTGTCAACCAGCTGCTGACCCGCCGCTGCCTGGACTATTGCTTATGCAGCATCTCTGAGGACGGCGCGAGTATCGTCAGCGACGTCAAACGCCTGAAATTCGCGCTCAACAACGAGCTGCGTCTCGTGTTTGGCGAAGTCGGCGCCGCCAAAGCCGAGTTTGATCTGCTGTCGCTGACCAAAGCCACCAAAGACGAGTGCGCAACCGCCATTCTGCGGGTGCAGCACAGGTATGAATTTACCCAACGATGGAATGTGGGATACTACTAATTGTGTGCGGGATGCCAGTCAATTGCAATTTCTATGGGGTGCGCTGACGATGTGCACATCGATCGACTCGAAGCTCTGCAAACTGCAGGTGCTTCACGTGAGCGCGTCGCTGCTGGGCCTCGCGTCGCCCCGATTTTTGTAACCAATACCACTACTCTAAAATACTACTAGTACGCGTTGTCCATCTACGTACTTCATTCGGGTCTATAGCTTCAGGGGTCCGGATGTCTTCTCACGCTCCTTCTGTCGGTCGGTTGCACTTGGACTATCGTCACGGCGTCCTTCCACGTAAAAGGAGGCGTCGTCATCGGACCGCAGGCTCACGTCGCTCATCTGGCGCTCGTAGCCACGCGAGCCGCCTGAGACGTTCGACATGCCCGACATGTAGGAATCGCGCAAGTCGTCGAGCTGCTTGATGTTGCTGTAGCTGTCGCGATCCCCTGACGACGCGGACAACGAGGTGCTGGCGAAAGCGTTCTTGCCGCGTGAAGAGTCCGCGTCAATGTCGACGTCTTCGTCCGACTCGTCGTCGATATCAACCGAAGCACGGTCGCTCGCATCATCGTCATCGTCGACGTCGATGTCTTTGACGCCCGCCGCTTTTTCGTCCTCATCCTCGTCATTGTCGCTACCTGGGGCATCGTCGATATCGACCGACTCGGTCTCGTCCTTGTCATCTTCCACATTGTCAGATTTGGGAAGGTCGAGCAGAGGCGCAACACCTTCTTCCTCGTCGTCGTCATCTTCATCCCCAATATCGTTCTCCATCGCGCCGGCTCCACCACCTGCCTGATGGAGGTACGCAGCCGCAAGCGTGTCCATATTTTGGGTATTCATTCGCGCCATCCCGGGGAGAGAGGAGTCGTCCTGTGCACTATTGGTTGAGAGGTGGGAATCATTCATCGTGCCTTGACGGCCCGACGCGTAGCTGTCGGCACTCATGAATGTGGACACGACGTCGTCTCCGCCATTCGTAGAACCTGGAGCAAGACTGGATGCTGCGAGGCTGTCGTTTCGTCCATACGTCGTTCCCGAAGCATAGCTATCGACCTCCGAAGGCGCGCGCTGGTTGAACCAGTCATTGGATTCAGTCCCGTAGCTTGGCTGCAGACGATGTTGATGAGGGGAGGAATCCTGTTGGGCCGCTGCATTCGCATTGTAGGGGGAAGTTGGGTTTGAAGCGTTCACACCGCGGCTACTGTCCGCCATGCGGCTATCGTTTCCGTACGAGTCGTCCGAGTCGAACCGCATTAAGGAATCGCGACTCGGCGGTCGAGATTTCGCCGCTTCTTCCGCCGCCGCCGATTCCGCTGCGCGGCGTTCCATGTTGCGACGCCAGGTGTACTTTTCTGGCTCCGGTTTAGCAGCGACTGGGCCACCTGAGAAGTACTGATTGTCGTGCTGGGCAGACCTGACATTCGCCGCAGCAGCTCCAACTGGCACGCCAGCACCGACCGCTGCAGCGTCTCCCGGCTCGATACCCAGATACCGATCGGCAATGGAACGGCCCTGGGGACGACCAGCGTTGGCGTTATTCCCTCCGTAATTGTTCTGTGCAGATCCGTACGGTCCCTGATCGCCGTACCCTGACTGAGCACCATATCCGTAGCCGTATTGGTTCTCGCCATTCTGTCGTGGGTCTGCGCCGTAGCCGTTCTGGTTCGTGTTAGCACCTCGCGTACCGCCTTGGTGACCGTACATGTCTGCTGGTGACGTTGGGTGTGGCTGCTGCTGCTGTTGTTGGCCGTACCATCCGTTCGCAGAATGCCCGGCTCCGGCCTCAGCAGCGGCGCCATGGAAACTAGCGTCGTGATGTCCGTTCGGCTGTTGCTGCTGGTATTGCTGCTGGTGTTGCTGCTGCTGATATTGCTGCTGCTGATATTGCTGCTGCTGATTTTGCTGTTGCTGACCCGAAATGAAAGTCTGTTCCTTTGACTGCTGGCTTTGCGCGTATGGGTCGCTCGCGTATCCACCATTGTTGCGCGTGCCGTGGGCGCCGCCACTCGAGTTCAATCGCTCGTACCGAGGGGCACCACCACTGTTGTTTGCTTCCTCGATCGCGTGACGGCGAGCATCGTCGTCGTCGTCGTCGGTGTGTTTGCCCTTGTTCTTGCAGCCGCGCACAAGCTTGAACACAATGATATAGGCTTGCCGCAGGAACAGCAAAAAGAAGATGAAAATGTTGATCCCGATGATGGCGTACGCGACTTTGTCGCGAACAGTCTGTGGGAAAAAATCGTCTTGGACCAGCACGAGCATCATGCACACAAGCACAACCTTCATGAACACGGACGCGAGGCCAATGTAGTACAGAAAGCGGAGCAAGTTGGGTTCGCGAATGAGGATCAACAGCAAGTACAAAAAGGTCACCCCGAGCACCAAGAAAAGCTGCTTGGTCGGATCGCGCACGACCCCCACAATGACACCGGTCCCAACCGCCAGCAGAATGCGCGGCACGAAGAAAAACCGGTTGTCGAAGTTATACTCGTCGTAGTACGCGCTGTACTTGGTGGCAAACGGCCGCTCGTCGTGGTCGGCGGTGCCAATATCCTTGAGCTCGCTCTTGTTGTTGGCAATGATCACAATGCCGAAAACGATCGCAAAACCCACGGCCACAACAAGGAGCACGCACGCCAAGGCGAAGTTCGAGTCCTTGGGTTCGCTCGAGCGCATGTTCTCGCAGATGAAGTAGCTGCCGGTCATGGCCAAAATGTACTGCGCCAAGAGCAGTGCGAGCAGCACGGCCCAGATGACCTTACGGTACCACGTGGCGGCATGCTGACCAAACGTGAGCTTCTTGCTCACACACGACATGATCAGGACCCAGATGATGTAGAGAATATGGATCACGACGACGACTGCTGCAAAGATCTTGAGGGTATAAAAGAACAGGCCCTTGGCATCCACTCCCAACGTCTTGGCATACCGCGCTGGGCCGGTCTCACCGTCGTACTTGGGTTGCACAGCTGCAGACGCCGTGTCGGCAACTGTGTTTGCCAAGTCAAGGCGTCGCGACGGGATGAATTTTTCCGTGACGGACTTGGGCAAGTTGAAGTTGGTCCACGCCAGCTCTTTGGAAAATTGGTTGAGAAACTCGGGCGATCCTCGCAACTGGAGCTGCCCAATCATGCCGATGTACTGGGCCTGCTCGAGAATGTGGGTCATCTCGTAGAACCCACCGGCAAAGCTCATGGCCGACGCCATCGAGGGGAAGATCGAGGCCCAGAGCATGGTGCCGGCGCCGGCCGCAGCGGTCGCGACCAGCGACGTCGCAACGACCGACGAGATCGTCGTGCCAGCGGACGTGTCGAGAAAGTGGAGCGAGCCGGTCGTATTCGTCGGCCAAGCCGTGTTGCGGCCAAAGACGCAGCCAGAACAGTTTTGGGCCGCGAATGTGCTGGTGCTAATCGAGTCGTAATTGGTACCGGACGGGAGGCCGAGTTCGCTGACAATTTTGCGTTCGCCCCATGGGAGAATGTAAAAGTAAAACACTGCGATGAACAGCACAAGCATGCCGATGCTCATGAGCAGTCCAATCAGCTGCGAGAGGATAATGCAGCCGCAGCATTTCACGGCGCAGCAGAGCGGACTCGTGAGCATCCCCATATTGCGCGAGGCGGTTTTTTGTCACGGGTTCTTCGGCGGTTTGTGGTGCTGGAAGGAAAGTGCGTGACGGAGCACAGAGCGCACCGATGGGGGGCGCTCGAATTGGCCGTTTGGACGGGGCTAATGGCGAATGCGGAAAAGACAAAGTGCCGATTTTCTCGCGGGCCGGGTCGGTACGTACAGCACGACCACGATTATCTTCTTCTCTTGTTTCCTCAGGTTTCCTCAAGTGGCAAAACGAAGCTGGAAGCTGGACCGAAGGGAAATATATGAACAGCAAGCGTAATATAACTGAGGAAAGCCAGAACAAGTCACTTATAACAGTGGGGAAAATTGGATCAGACAGGAATATTTGTTCAACAGACTGTATTAAGAAATAGCCTCGTCTTTGTTCGTAAATTACAAAAGCATAAATTGTTGATGGTCCCACTGTCTTGGTGACCTTGCAGCCACCTGTTGCTTACCCGGTGTGAAGCCATCCGTCAAATTTTGCGTCTGGGACTATTGACTGAAATGCAGGGATTTTTGCCCAATCAGATGAGTATATTCTGGCCTTGTCCCGACATGGCTACATTTGCATTGGCGGGGCCATGTGGTGCATATTCGCACTCATCGCAACCAGTTTTTTCCTTCATCCTCTGTGCCTCTGCGTTGGCGTGGTTCAAGGCAGCCATGCTACTAAAAATCCTTGGGAAAGTTAAAGGGCGAGCAACCTGCGATAATATTTGGGTGGCTATATAGTGGTGTCTGACTGAACGCCTGGAACAGCTGCACCGTTTTTCGTCGTTTTTCAGGACATTTTTCTAATATTTCACAATTTGAAGATTTAGAAACAGGTTTCCAAAGGTCTTCAATCCGGTTGCGGACAACCTGAAATTCACGTCTAGCAAAATGAGCGCCACTCACGCGTACGAATGGTGCGTTCCTATCTTTCACTTGCTCTCCATGAGCGCGTCCACTCGTGCGCTACCGCTCATACACTGACGTACACGTTGGCGATGTCCTTTCGCTGGTTAACAGTAAGATAAATCTGAGCTTCCCCGAGCCAGAAGACGCTGAGCATGCGATGATGACCATTCAAGTGGACGAAGAGCTCCAGCCCGAGAAGATCCACCGCACGCTCTCCGTCGACGGCACCAACCTCATCGTGTACGTAAAACGACTACATACCGTAGGCTCTCTTGACTCAATCTGACGCTACACGCCTGCTCCGCCTCTAAATACACAGTCATTTCAAAGCGACCGAGATCCGCCTGCTGCGCGTCGCGGTCTCCTCCTTTTATGACATGGCGCTGCTCGTGACGCGCACGATGCTCGAATTCAAGGAATAAACATTCAATTGCGATGTCTCTTAACTGCGGATGGTTAATGTTTACTACACGAACTGCGCTTGGAGGCAGAGCGAGTAGAGACCATGACTGCTCCATTTTCATCGACAGCGTGCACACAACAGTCTCCTATTGGACGTGTATATGTTCGTATTAGTAGCCCCTCTCAAACATCTATCCCAGTCAAATTGGCGTGGAAATGCTCGGCAACATGAACGAAGGGGTCGAGATGCGCGAGCTGCGCACGACCAAGACGACCAGCGAGGCACCAGTGGTTACCTCAGCTCAGAGCGAAGTCCACCACGCGAGTCTCGGTCGGCTGCTGCGGATCATCGCGGACCCGCGAAGCGACGAGACCCACGTACGTCTACCGCCGACGAGATGATCTCCATTGCACTCAACCTTAAATCTCAATGTGTATGAAGATGGCGGCAGCTATCCAGCATCATGACAAGGAACACGGAGGCAGCCACCTAGTAGCTCAAAAGTCTTCACCCCCACGTGTGCTCGCGCTCTCGGACCACCGCCACATTAGCAACATTGGGAGAATCCTGGAAGTCGTTGACCGCGCGATCACATCGCTCTCGGTGGACACGACGTTGGTCAGTGATGCGACCGCAGCACGGTAGACTATCCCCACTATCGACATGCGAAGGTACACCGTGGACTAACGATGCGTTTAAGTAGGAATCTGCTGCGTGCACTGGCCAGTACCATGGCCACACAGAGCGTCAGCGAGTGCGCGTCGACCAAAGCCAACGTCTGTGTGTGGACACCACAATCCAAGAAGCGTCTAATACTGCTCCAGTGGCTACTGCATCGCAGTCCCGTGGCATTCGAGATTGTGGTTCGCGGTTCGCTATGCGGTGCACTTGCAGGAGACAAAACGGGTCAGTTGACCGCGTGTCTCGTGATTTTTGAACTCGCCCAACGCGATCGCCGTCGACAAAGCAGTGGCTATCTTATATCTGGTGGGGATTGGAGTATACTCCTGGATCCTTTGGTCCGCGCTGTGCAGAACGGGACCGTGCAGACGACGACGGGACCCAAGGCGTCCAAGCTTGGCGTCGCGGCACTGGACGCCCTCATCGCCGTGCTGTGCCTCTCGACGTCTCAGCAGCAACGGCTTTCCGTATTGGTACGTAGCATTTGAAGAAAAGCTGTGTGGACTAAGTGTTAACACGTTTATGTTATAGGAGACCATGTCGTTTGTCCTATCGACATTGGTTCAGTGGAACGCACGCTCTGCGAGACGGCAGTGGCTCTTACTGGCGGTGCGACAACTAGCGTCTATGGTGAAGCTCTATGAGAGGGATGGCACCAGCGAGACCTTGGAGATGATGCTTTGGCACTGGAACGCCTCGGCAGTGTGGCTGTGTGCTCGAAGCGACAGCGTGCTCGCGGTGAAGAAGACGCTCACCAGTGCCATTGCGCGATCGATTGACGACTTGTACAGCATCTCCAGTGTGGAAAAAGCGGCTGTAATCCAGCATAAGGCCGTCATGTTACTCCGTCGGCTGTGTGCACTACTCAGTCTTCATACCGGCCATCCAGCCGAGCTTTTCTCGACTATAACAACGCAAGGGAAGATGCTGATCGCACTGGCTGCGTCCTTATCAGCACCGACGACACGAGTGCTTGCGCTGGATATACTAAAGCTGCTTGTGGTCGGCCAGCGTGGCGGTAATAGTAAGCCGGTGCTGCAACTCTCGCGCATGGAGGTCGAAGCCTTCGTCGCGCTGGTTCAACCGTACATCCGTGGCATCCTCAAGGGCGACGTGGCCTCGACGCTCGCAGAACTCTGCCTTCGATCTGGAAGTACAATTCACGACGATCATTCCGCGAGCGACTCGGCGACTGCAACGTATTGGTTGTCGATCGTGGACCGCGCGCTCGATCTGTACGTGGGAATTCCTACATTCGAACAGGCCATGCAAATACAATGGCTTCGCGATACCACAAGAGCCGTTTTCCACGTGCTCCATCGCCACAATGACAAGCATGTTCGCTCGGTGGCCGCGTCGCTGATTCCCCGACTCGACCTCGAGCTGTGTATCCATTTTATCGCATCCTCTCTGCTGTTGGACATTGACACGACGACGTCCGGTCATCTCGTGGCGTTTGTCTTCCACAGTGCAAAAGGAGACGAGACAATGGAGCTAGTGTTGGCAAACACGTTGGTCGACGCGCTGTGTCGTGGCGTTTTTTCACCAATAACAGTTGCAAGTCCGAGCGATATGGGGGCGAAGATTGCAGATACAGATGATGGGGAAAAGCGTCAAGCTGCTCTGCTGGCCAAGTCGCGTGACGGCTGGTGCGCGAAAGTAACCGAGACCACTCGAGCAACGATCCTTACAGTACTCATTCGCAAAGTGTTTGGGTCCCCACGGGATTCTGTGTTCGTCACATGGCTGCGCGAGCTCTCACTTCTCGGTTGGTTTGACGCGACGCTAGTGGATGTACTCCCCATCGTCACAACACACATGAAGGTAAGAAGTGTCGTGAGGTGCCACCATCAATCTCGATAACTGACAGTCTGTGGACGGCAGAATTTGGAGAGACTGACTGAAGAACTGCTGGAGGACGAGTCGCCTCGCACGTCTCGCGCTGTCGAACAGTTACTGTTTGCCCGACTAGCACCAAATCTCGTGCTACGTGTGATTCCTCGCTCGGCGTTTCTCGCCGCCTACGCTTCGGCGCCAGACAGGCTGCTGGTAAGGATGTCACTAACCATACTGATATCTCGATTACTGTGCTGACGTATCTGGGTACCTCGATCCAGGCTGACCCACACAGCAACGGGACTGGATCGCTTTCTGATCTCGCCCACGCTTTGTGGAGTCAAGTGCTGGATCCGTTCGAGTTCAAGGAAATCAAGATGCTGGCGATCGAACTTTTGACCAAGCTGCCTGTCCACGAGATCCTTCCACACGTCCTGAAGCAACTGATTGCTTTTGTCAGCGGTCGAGGGACGCCACTGTCGGTCGTGAAGGTGCTTGCTGAAGACGAGAGTCTCTTCACGGAAAACGATGGTAGCTTTGTGACGGCCAAGCTACTGGTGTACTATCTCAACCTTATCTTCACCGATGAGTCTGCCGCTCCCCAGGACCGCTGTTTACTGGACAAGACGCTGAGCGTATTGCTGACGGTGTTGAGCGTGCCGTGTCCACCAAACGAAGCGTTTTCTGCCGAGAAGTCGCCGCTCGTGGACTTGCAGATGGGCACGATCGAGTGTCTCTCGCTGCTGGTCGTGAAAGCGAGCAAGCAAGGGCAGAACTACAAAGGCTTGGCGGACCTACGGCTCATAGAAGACGCTCTTCTCCAGCTCATACTCGAAGGCTTCTCGGTCGATACAGCTCAGCAATATCCAGAACATCAGATGAAATTAGACGGCCGGCTGTACAAGTTCCAGTCGTGGAGGTTAGCGGTGCACGACGCGTGGGCAGACCACAACCAATTCTCAGAGACCCAAGTTCGGATCTGCTGCTGCAACATACTATTGAGGTACACTACCAACAAACCGAGGCCTGTGAGATTAATGGGATCTAACACCGTGCATTTTCCCACAGTGCCTTTGGTAAGTTGGACGTGGACTGTACCTCCACCTTCCAGAACCGTATTCTCCGGACCAAGATCCTTCCTTCACTGCAATTCGGCCAGCTTCCGCCACCCGTGCTCGCCGGATGTCTACAGGTCTGTCAAAAGCGATTGCCGATGGATCCCTCTTCTCACGATATGCTGTCTTGTTTTCTCTTTCAGATTGCTTTTTCTTTTTTCTTCAAAGCCGGTGCCTCGCTCGAGCGAGATGATGAGGCCGCAGACGACATCGCCACCCAGAGCGTCGCTGCGGTCCTCCAGATTCTCGACAACGCCGAGACGATGGAGGATGCGGTAGGCTATGTGTTAATCCCTCCTCACTTTAATATTGGACTAACATTGTGACTCGCGTTTATAGGTCTGTATGAACGCGCTTAAGCTCTTCGGTGCGCTCATTGGCAAAGTGGCGTGGCTGTGGCCAAGTCTCGCAAGCAACGCTGGCACCCACGAAGCGATTGCAACGTACGTCCACTCTTTTACCTCTCACCTTCTTCAGGTGACGAACTCCTCAATGAACTTCGATTATTTATTTTGAATATAGAGGGCTGCAAAACCTTCGCGATTCATCCCCTACGACGTCCTCGGCTGTGCGGCAGCTCGCGCAGTCGCTTCTTCAGGCCATCACGTCTGGGTGAACAAGGCTTCATTTGCGCATCTTGGAGGCCGCCATAAACAGAGCCCACGAACGACTCAAGCCATCGTCCATCGGACACTTGGCCAGCACCTCACTAGCTTGCTCGGGCATCAACACGGCCGCGTTCGAGTACAGTAGCGACGTCCAGCCCGAGCCATGGGCTTGCCAGTGCTGGACACAATCCAATTGAGCAAGGATCTGCTCCCACTCTTCTTTGATAAAGCTCGGTGTGCGGACGACATCGAGCATGGGCGAGACCGGAAGCATCTGGATACCGTGGATACACTCGCGCGCGGGGCTAAACCACGTTGCATAGTCGCACTTGTTGTCAAAGCAGATTCCCGTGACTTTGTTCTTGCCAAACGACGCCGGGTGGATCGTGCCCATGCGGTCGTCTGACATGAGAAAGTACGTTTCGATCGCAAGCGCATTGACTTTTAGCATGAGTGTGGCGAGCTTCTCGATCGATTGATGGTGGGTCACACGCCCGTACAGTGCCAGACCATAGAGAAAGTTGACTTCTTCCGACGTGCTTTCTTCGTCTTTGCCGTCGGCCATGGGCGTGACGCCGTGCGAGTACGAGTGACCCAAGAACCAATTGAACAAGCGGAAGCGAGGAAAAAAGGTGTCGTTCGCGTCGGTAGTCACGACGTCGCGGATGAGCGTTTCGATAAACACACGGAGCTCGGCATAGTCATCGGGGCGGTGGTCGGCCGTCACGGTCTCTCCGTCGAGAAACAGCAGCATGGCCGCAGCTGTGATGTAGTACCCATAGTGGTAGTGGTGGTCGTTGTATACGGCGTTGCCAAAGTCCACATTAATATCGCGCTTCTGGAGTGCTTCGCTCGTGATGATGCCTTTGTACACGGTGTCGTATACCAGTGGGTACGCCGCCTGGTTCTTTGCAAACGACTTGAGCAGACCCCGCAGTTTCGTGCGGCCTTGTTCAAACACAGGCTGCAGCTCGGGACTGGTCGTTGTGCTGAGGTGTTTGGCCACTAGCACCATAGTCGCAAACTTTTGGAGAGCTTTGCCTTTAAAGTAGTAGCTGCCTTCGTGCGGGAGATCACGGTTCCAGTCGGTGTGAAGAATCTCTTGGGTCACAACCTCCACGAGCCCCAGTTGCTGGACGACGTGTCCAGGAATCTGCGTGCCGACCGGAAGGATCTCGGTCGCCTGGGCGTTGACGGCCTTGCTCGTGGCTTTGGGTGTCACAAACCGCCACTTGGCCCCACTGCCCCTCAACGTGTAGGCAAACATGGGGCCGCGCGTGTGCGACCACAGCGTAAGCTCGGGCTTGCGGATCACGTAGGTCGTGTCGGCCATGGTCTGCAAGTGCGACAGTGCGAAATGCAAAAATGAATCGGCCGCACAGGTATCGACCGACAAAGCCTGATGCTGAAGCGTCCAGTCAAAGCCAAAGGCCTCGCCGTCGTCTTCGGTAAAGAGCGTCGCACCAGTCGGGTACACTCCAGCGACTTTTCGGTAGAGTGCGAGGACCTTGCGTTCGTCGTCCGGGTCATTGTGTTGGCGCGACGCCTGGGACGACACGTACGCCGACTGGACAACGCCGTTGAACGGCTCCGTTGTCACCAACGAATTGCTCTTCATGGTCACGCGGGTACTGGACGTACACGCTCCCGGTGGGAGGCTGGATGCGTCGGGGTAGTAAAACACGATCCACTTGTGGCCATTGTTGAGGACAATTTCCAGAGACGACGAGGCGTCGGTCTCGACGACACTGCCGTCTTCGTACGGCTGACCGTTGACCGAGAGAATGCTCTGCTCTGACTGCACCGATGCGTGAAGATTGCCGTGGTACGCGAGCGTCGTAAAGGCGTTGCCCATCGATAAGTAACCCCGCACGAGTTGGGTGGGACTCGTCCCCGCTGGACGCTGGCCTTGGGCGGTTCCAGAGAGTTGGAACGTGCATCCCAAGTCGTCCCACGACTCGATTTCCAACTGGATGCCGGACGTCGCTGCTGTTGTCCACTCGGCGGCCGAGAACACGAGGTTCTTGATAGTCGCCGGGTAAAAGTAGTACTTGATCGCGCCGTTTTCGTTCACTGGACCGTCGGTCCGGTAGTCGTGGAGGTACGCGACCGACAATCCGCGCTTGTCCTGGGCGATGTGGTAGACGTACGGGTTCGCAAAGATCGGATCCGAATCGCGTCCAGCGTGCGCGTCCCACGCTAGCAAATTGCCCCACCAATCATTGGTCGGGATCGGCCGCGAGTCGTCCAGACATCCGGACACGTTGGAGGAGCCGATGTTGTGTGGCGAAATGAGAGCGCGCAGTGCGTCTGTGGACGGGAACAGCCCTGGCGGCGGCGAGCGAGCCGATGCGAGCGACATGGAGACGGTGGTAAGTGTCCAGAGAATGGAGGAAGCAGAAATGAGGAAGCTGGAGCTGCTCGAGATTTGCTGGTCAAACCAAGATCGCTTCAACAAGAGAGGAGAGGAGAAAAAACCAGATTGTACTTAACGTTAGGTTCGTTTCTGCTGCAAAGTCCGAGACTCACCCAAGTCGCGTTTACGTTAATCATTGGTTCATTTAATTGCGACAAATGACGCTGCTCACAAAACGAAAACGAACAAGCTACTACAGTCGTCCCTCCATGCAAGCACCTCCCTACAAAGAAAAGGTCGCGTTTAAGGAGCCTGAATCGCCGCATCAAACAATTTCACTTGCTTTTTGTATGGAAATTTTGTACAAGGGCGATAAGAAACACGGAATTCAAAGGTGCTGCACCAACTAATAATTCCCTCCATATCTGGTCACGTGTCTTAAAAGTTGGTCGAGTTTTACTTAAAGATTGTGGCCACCATGACGGCAACCCGAACTACCATGACGATGGACCAGAAGCGTCAATTCAAGTCCTTGTCAATCGAGACCAACAAATGGGCGAGAGTAAATCTAAATGTCTCCCTCTCCTCTATGACCGCACATTGTATCCGGACCGCTCCAGACACAGCCTTCCATGAAGTCGCTTCGAGGAATAAGAACAAACACGATCGATTTCCAGCGTTTGAGGCGGCCATCTTGGCATTCTTCAGCTCAACGACGGCAGGTCTATTCTCACAGACGAGCTCCTGCAAGAGGAGGCACGCACCATCCGGCCAGCGCACGATCTCACTGAGGGCGACATCAAGATGTCGAATGGGTGGCTGGCAAAGTTGAAGACTCGACACGGCATACGGTACACTGTACATGGAGAAGCGAACTCAGTGAATCGCAGTGAACTGGCAGTCAGTCGAGTGGATTTGAAAGAGCTGACCTGTCATACTATATCAACAACGCGTTCAATTTTGACGAACTAAACGCTTGTAAAGTTAGGTCGCAACCAGGACCGGAAAGATCACATCGCCGTTACACTATGATACAGACTAACGGGATCGGAGACGCAAGATATCGTCGTCATTGGCAAGTCCACAGAGCCTCGTGCGTTTCGGCAGATCAACATTAAGAAGTTGCTGTTCAAACTACAACAGTGATACTGCGTCGCAGAAAACGCACTACATTCTCGGATTGGCTTTGCGGATTGGCGCAAAATGCATGGGCTGTAGTCGACACCTTGCCGTTGCAAGAATCGACCGGTGATCAATCGAGCTTTGAATCTATCTATGGATCCATCACCTTTCCTTTGATCGCGTAAACCCACCGGTTTTCAATGCTTTCCGCTCTAGTGGCTGATGAACCAAACGTCAAGTTTGGTTCTCCATCAGCGACTCGTACTCGCCGTTCATCGTGTTCCTCCATTGGCTAGGAGATAACAGATTGGCGATAGTTCTGTATCTCTTCCACGTACTTGACCACCAGCATCGCATACACGAACTTCTCGTACTCTGGATTTTCTTTCTCTTCCACTGGTGTTTTCTCGATATCGATGCCGGTTCGCAGTGGGTACTGTAGGATCTCAGAAGATTGTTCGTCGTCCAATTAAGTTGTTCGGATAGTGTCCTCTCGATTAGAGGTACCGCCAATCGCATAGGCCAGGTACGCCTCAAGTGTGCTGATCAATCCAGAGTTGGCTACTGACTAGTAGAGCCAATTCATATTGACCCTCGTGTCTTGTCTACACCCTTCGAACACCTTATAGATGTCCGACTTCTTGGCAAGAAGTTGAATATATACCGTGTGTACTCGTCTACAAACACGACAAAGTAACGACAAGCACTGGAAGTTGCCACTGGTAGGAGACCGATGTCACTGTGAACGAGTTCACCAGGTTGACTAGCTTTTCTAGTCGCCCTACATGAGTAAGGGGACAGTTTTGCAATTGTGCACGATTCGCACACGAGAGAATTTTATAAGGAATTGGAGAACCGTTTCTCATCCTTGAAATGAATCTCGTAGAGTTCTTTCATTGCAGTCCGTCCCGGATGTCCTTGCCGCCTACACTACAACTACAACTTATTAGCACTCTCCGTTTGAGAAGCAACCAAAGGACTGAGTTGGGATTCTTGGATATGTGCAATAGTGCACGCTGGATGTTCTTCCCATCGGCGGTATCGGGTGAGAATAAAGATTGATGATCCCGGTGATCGCGATCAGCGCGGCGACACATAGTATTTCTTGGTGTCATGACGTCGGTCGTCACGATCACGGCGGCGCCGGCGGCGATCGGCGCTGCGGTTACCGTAGCCTTGGCATTTCTCTCGGTTGCCTTCTCGATAATCACATTCATCACAGACATGGACCGCGCTCGTGGTCCGGTTCCACACACCACGTATCAGGTTGTTATCGACGCTCAACGTCTGCCGCTGTCCTGGCGACCGTAATCGTTCTCAGATAGAGTTCGATCGTTGCCTTGGCACCAGATCATGCTTTCACTTCATTGGTGAAGGCAAGCTTCGGCGCTGTAGGCGGCCAAGAGACTTGTTCTCGAGGAGGGCAAATCTCGGGTTGTATTCTTAGGAGGGAATGCGGTGTCTGCAGATGAAAAAGGTAGTTTGTCAATATGTCCTGGTGGTCAAACGAGTACTGACGGCCACTGAACGTCGCCAGCGGCGTCAGACCCTTAGCTGAAAAGCCACCCCTCACCATGATTCCACCTCCTCCACTCTGACGGCTGAAATAATCCTTGGTTCACGTCGGATGTCGTGCCGGTAGTATTTGCAGCCATCAGGACCGTTCAGCGTGAATCTCTTCTTGTCCGAGAAGATTATTCGACTCCAGTCTGTTCGTTCTTGAGCTGTGTTTTGACCCATGCGAACTGAGCTTCTCGGAGGCGTTTCGTAAGCTTGGGTGTGGACTCCATTTTCTTGTTGACGAGATGAGAGGCCCACTGGAGCACCCGTTGCACAGTCCACGTGCACACGTTCGGTGCCTCGGCGTTGGCGATCACAGAAGCTGACAAATCACCCTGATTTACCACTTTGATGATACGTCACACGGTACGTGGTCCGAGCTTTCGCTTCCTTCCCGAGCTTTTGTTGTTACATACCCTGCAGGATTGCTCAAATATGCGTGGATGACGTTTTCGAACGTCCAAGGCTCATTGCGATGGCTCGGAAGCTTGCTTTGCTCGATCGGACGGCGTCAATTTACCGTTGCTCATACTGTGTCAAAGATGGCTTTCGCCCCATGGTCTCACTGGGAATTAGAGCACGATTCGAACATTAGCAAGCAGCGGGAACCCAGGTGCATATAACCATGACAATAGGAAGCGAGTTGAGCGCTGCACGTACCTCACGATTGAGTAGCAATGGTGTCCACTATCAACATGTCGCATCGCCACAGGTTCCTCGACGCCAGATTCTCCGCTTCCACTTCTCCGATCGGCACAAATGGAACGCCAAAGTGCTTGTTTCGACGTGTGGATTATTTTATCCAATCAGACTGCAGAAATGAGGATAATTGCGCAAATTCAGCAAATAGACGGTTGTCCCTTTCGCGAAGTGTAGGGTGCTAAGGACAGTCTAAAGTTAATAACGATTCAACGCTCTGTCAGAGAGACTCAACAGCTCGTTCCAGATAAACACGATTTTGAACATGCACAGTTTTCTCAGCCTGCCAATCACACGTGAGACAGCCCATCTTTGCAAGCCATCATGAGTCACGCCGTGACACGAAGCCCCTGTAACACACGATTCAAGTGGGTAGTCAAATCGAAAACGTTAAGCAACTTGTTTACAGTCACGCGAAATTTTATCCGGCTTCACGGTGTTACAGTTCCTGAAGATGCGAAATGTGCCTCCGTTTCCAGCTAATCACTGCCGATTTCAAGGGAAGAAGCCACCCAAAAATATATGTCTCATTTAAAGTGAGACATCAGATATGTTTTCTCAAGAGGAAATCTTGATGGTTTCCTTCAAGCAAAACACCATTTTTCGACTGATGTCTGTGCAACTCATTTTGCGCGAACTGCTCTCTCATCTTGTTTGGTCTGGTGTTCCCGAAGTCGTTTTCCACTTGAGGGTGCATGGAGTTTTATGAAATATGGGGTGAAAATACGCAAACTGGGAGCTTCTACTCGCAGCTGTGTGAACTAAGATTTCTACTCGCCGAGTTGAATCAGTCTAGACAAGTTGAGTACATTGAAAAAGAACAAACCGTCGTAGGACCAATCAACAATACTGAGACTGCACAATCGCATCAATCAATTACACGCTGGTAGGCGCTGAAACGTTGTGCTGGACATCTCCCCAAAGCATCGAATGGTCAGTTGCTCTCCGCCTGAGGACTGCTGGGCTTGAAACACCACTTGAGATCCCACCACTGGAGAGGACTCAAGACGCGTGGGGACCAGTTATCTCAAACTTGCTTGCAATTATTCTTGTCTTTCCGTTCAGCAACCATTCTTCGTCGGTTTTGCAATCGGGAATAGGACTGGACTCATTTACGTTTCGGTTCAGAAACTGGATCTGAAAATGCTCCCGACTGGAGAAGGCCCGGCGAATCTGGATCGATTTTCTGAACGTAGAAAGTGAGATCTTGATGGCTGGGGCGTGTTTCTGTTATTCCATCTGCGAAAAAGCAAACCCAACAAAACACTCCCTAAAATGAGTCTGGAACCGACCACTATCGCATCAACCTGAAAATCCAGTCATTTTTATTGTAGAAGCAACTGACTGACCCCTATCCCCCCAGAGCTACAGTACATTATTGGCGTCTCAGCTCAGCTCAGCCCGCAGCCTAATCCTAATCGCATCCGGTGCACGAGTCACCACCCGCTCTCGCCATACTATATCCCCTGATTCTCCATTCATGCCAGGAGGCTGGAGTTTCACGCACGCATGGCCAGGTGGCCAGCGGCTCGATCGCTTCAGTTGCCTATTTCCACTCTGCTCGCCACACCAAGCGATTCGAACACATCCCTTCGCATCTCTACGTGCCTATCGACTGGCCCGCTGATTGCCCTGAAGATTCGCTCCGGATTCCGCATTCCGCGGTTTCGTCCAGAAGTCCCTTCTCTCGCCCATCTCCATCAGCCTCCCATACTGTAGCACTATTCTTGGAGGGTTTGCGATCGTCCAGCCAGTTCCGAATCTCCTTGCTAACGTGCATCCGCTCAGCACTACTTCCAGCTTCCACCACATCATCATGCCCATGCACCCTCCCCACCTGCCGCATCATGAGCGCGCGTCTAGCATGCATGCCTGCCGTCCACATGGCGTGCGTCCGGTGATCGCGACGCGTCACTCGCTCGGCGCGTTGCCGTCCGAGCGCAGCATGGACCGCGTGGCCATCGAGATTGCCGTGATGCTGCGGCACTCGGCCCCAACATTTGACCGCGCCGGCTCGCCTACCGTCACGGCCAAGGACGTGCCCGAGAGCATTCTCATGTGCACGGACGTGCGCGTCACTGGCGTCGCTGCGCGCGAAGGCCACTGCGTCTACAGTCTGGAAGTCGCCTCGGGGTTTGAAGCCCACGTGATCCACAAGCGGTACTCGGAGATTCGGGATTTTCGCGCCGCGCTGTTACAGACCGTAAACGAGAAGAAAGCACATTGTGGCCACGGCCCGTGTGCGCAAATTGCGCAGCTCGCGCAGATCAAGTTTCCGCGGCGTCGCTTGCGTCTCCCAAGCACCAAGACCGATGCCAACCTCGTAGTTGCCGAGGCGCGCATGCCACTGCTTGAGCGGTTTTTGCAGGCCATGCTCCGTGTCTATCGTATGGCCACGCGGCGGCAGGCGCGGGTCTGCACAAACTCGCGTTGCGTTCTGCTAGGTATGATCAAGCGCTTTCTCGAAGTGTCCGAGCCCATGTTTCTCGAGCAAGACCAAAATCGAGCTGCCTCCATTGACCACGAGATCAGCAAAGACGGCAAAGGACCAGCTTGTTCGGAAGTGCCGTTCAGCTTTCCAGAACTCGCGTTTTCAACGCTGTGCGGCTCCATGCCGGCGCCGCTGTTTCCGATCACCGAAGACCCCGAGCCAGACGCTGCTTTCGAATGAAGGAAGTAATATCGTACTACTACCACTACCACTCGCGGTTGACGTTGTATTCTATCCGGTAGTCGTTCTACCCCTCACACTTTGTATCTATTAGTAGGAGCTGTATCCGCCATACCAATCATCATATATTCATGGATTTCCCTCGAATGAAGAGGAGGACAAGCAATCGAAGTGCCGTAGTGGTGTAGAGACCCACATGCCCTCTTTATGTTCTTAAGTTAAAAGCAGTCGCTGCAGGCACGGGATTGGCAATCAGAGCCAACTAGGCTTTTCTGGCAAAAACACTATGCCCAGCCAAGAATGTCAAGCAGAATTTAGAACAAACGACACGATTTTCTCTAAATTTAGAACACACTCTGAATTCCAATACGAGTACTTTACTGAGATAAAAAATGAGATCCTGTGGGTTTACTCCACAAAACCTCCAAGCGAACCCACAAAACTTCTCGATTGCTGCCGCTTCACCAGCTGAAACATTTTAACGACATTGGAAGCTGAGCATGAGCAATCCGCTTGACTGCTTGGTAAACAGCATAGCCAACCGGACCCACTCACAGCTTATCTTATGCTACTGCGACGGTTGAGAATCTAGTATTGGCGGTCACACGTCCATCGCTGGGCCTAGCAGGGGTGCGGGTGTCTCTCTAATTCGCCATGGGTTTATGCGTAACTCAATCTCTCGATAGAGACTGAGATCCAATAATTAATGGACTGGAACTATCATGGGTTCAAGAGTTGTAGTATCACCGATGGGGCTTCCTGGCAGCGTCTCTCCGTACTCTTGGGTGCGGAGCGTTACTGGATAATATCAGTTTTGGTCCTCAATGCTGGACATCGCGGCATCAGTCATGACTGTAACCACCCCGAAAAGGTAGCCCCAAACCGAACCCTATGGCCGTTGTTAACTGGCGACAACCTCTCCCTCCCGACCATCCAGCTTCTCGCAACCTTGTGGTTGAAACCAACTTCTACATTTAAGTTTGGGAGACCACTGGTTGGTCGCCAGGCAGCCTCGCGGAAGCTGTCCAGAAGACTTGGTCGCAGAGATACGAAGTCGAGCTGAACCCACACATGATTTCAGTACAAAAACCGGCCAGCGTTTTATTGTGGGTTACCAGCTGAAATCCCACTATACAATTCTAGACCAGTGGAAATCATGCATGAACAATCCAGAGAGGGGTTCGGTAGATTCACTTCACGGACCAAGCCCTATCCAATCGGCTGACCGCCCTGAGTCCAGCCAGCAACGGGCGGATGGTCTCGTCGAGTGTCCAGAACGATGCACCGTCTCGAGCATCCGTCCTCTTCTTACTCTCTCTCTCTCTCTCTACTCTCTGGGATCCATTGGCATAAGTTCATTTCCAACTTTCCTCCAAGCAACACAATGCCCATGACCCACTACGTCCAAGACTGCCTCGCCTCCACTGTGGAGGACCCACGCCCACGCCCACGCCCACAACGATCGCTCCGCATGCGCACCTCGCTTGGTGTGCTGCCGTCTGAACGCAGCGCCGACCGCGACGTGCGTGAGAAGACCATGCTGCATCGTCACTCGTCACCAGCTTTTGACCGCGGATCCTCAGCGTCGTCGCTCTCGGCCAAGGTGCTACCTGAAAACATGCTCATGCAGACCAACGTCAGCCTCCCAGGCCTTGCGACACGTGACGGCCACTGCGTTTTTTTGCTTGAGGTTGACACAGGCTTTGGCGTGCACGTCATCCACAAGCGGTACTCAGAGATCCGTGACTTTCGCACCACACTGCTGCAAGCGTTGAGGGATAAGATCCACTGTGGCCACGGTCCGTGCACGCAGCTTGCCCAACTCTCACAGATTAAATTCCCACGACGCCGCCTGCGTCTCCCAGGATTCAAGCATGAGGCCGACTTTAACGTCGCGCAGACGCGCATGCCACTGCTTGAGCGGTTTCTGCAAGGTATGCTCCGTGTCTACCGCTTGGCGACGCGTCGGCAAATGCGTGTCTGCAACAATTCGTGCTGCAGCATGCTTGGTCTCATCCAACACTTTCTGGATGTGGCCAAGCCGGTGTTGTCAGTGCAGGACGAGGATCCGACCGTCGTCGAGATCGGCGCCGTGTACAAGCACGCACTGGCTGTCCCTTATACAGACGTCGCCTGGCCGACGTTGGGTGACGACAAGCCGGTCCCGTTGTTTGCCATCGCGGAGGTTTCCGAGCCAGTGGCTGTTTCCGATTGAAGGAGGCAGTGTCCACGGCAAACCACTCCATACAGTACAGTACATAGTCTCGCTATCAATGCAATGTCTGAATTTCCCACTGAGAGAATATGAGGAGCTATTTTGCATGCGTTTCGTGCGGATCGAAGAGCGACACAATCGCCGACGTGATCATGGCACCGTCGTCCATGCCGCCCATGATCTGGGCGACGGCTCCCCACTCTATGTTGCTAACAAGTTCCGCGTCGCCCTCCGCCTGACGGCCGCTAGGTTCCTCGCCTTGGACAATCGTCGTCGCCCGCTGCTTTGCCCACTGTTCACAACCATAGTGCCCCAGCTAGTCAGTCTAAATGGTAGTTCCTCCTTCAAGATTGGCAAACGTACGGTCAACCATCGCCTTGGACTCCCGGCGTTGTTGCTTGGCGGGCCGGATGGCTGAGAGGGCCGCTGAGGGTCCACAAGCATCCGCCCTGGTCGGCTGTGGGGACTCGTCGGCAACGCCGAGCAGTGGGTCTTCACGACCGGCACCATTGTGATCTCTGGTGGCCGGGCTTTGATGGGATGCAGCAATCGCGGCGACCGTTGGCCATGAAGCGCGGATGTATGATTCCGTTGGTGGCTCTCCAGAATCCCCGACACAAGCTCGCGTTTGTATTGCGACCAGCGCACGTCGCTCTCGAGGTCTTTGCGGACATTGTCCACAGTAAGGCGGTGCGTCAATTCCACACACTCGCTTCGCATCACGGCTTCGGTCGTCGGGTCCTTAAGTACGGTCTGGCGAAAGTCAACGCGATCCATGCGGTACAAAACGGCACTTGGCGAAGAGACCAGCACCGAGAATTGGGCATTGTCAACGCCAGTGATGACTTCAAACGCTCCAAAGAAATGGCGACTACAGGCACGAGCGTCAGAGCGTCGTATGAGGTTCTACGGGATGTGAGAAACGAACCTATTAATTGAACCGAGTTCGACAAAGCACCGCTGCTTGTCGATTCGAAGCATGGGAAACTGCTTCACCAAACGGCATTCGCCGTGCTTGACAAAGTAAAAATGATCTGCATCATATACACGGATATTCAGCTCTAGTGGCGTATAGGGAGGTACACGTAGAAGTCGTACTGGCGGGTGCGCCTTCCTTGACGATGACGTCGTTGTACGAGTGGCTCACTTTTTCCATGCGGCCAGTGAGGCGGAGGATATTGTCGGCGTCCCAGTGCTCAAAGGCCGGAATGCTCGCGAGGAATTTTATTTTCTCTCTGTGGGCAAACAAGAGTCACTGTCAATCAAATGGCGAAGAGCCTTAAACAAGTCGCCAACTAACCGCACCGTAGCTCTCGGTCCGAGTAGCTCTTGCGCAGCTCAAGAAATACGTCCCGTTCAACCTTCATGCACAGCGATTTCTCATTGGCGACGACCGAAGCCGTGCGTTGCTGATCACTCGTCAGCAAGCCGACATCGCCAAAGCACTCGAGCGCCTTCATGAACCGCACGACGTAGGTCATGTTCTGGGCCAAATCTACGTAACAGCATAGTGAGTCGATTCAGTCGATGTAGTATTTCGCCATGAAAAAGAGTTCGTACCGGTGCCGCCTCCTGAATTCAGATACGTCGATTGGAGTCGAGCACGGTTGAGCATCTCGTCGAAGCCATTCATGGACGGCACAGCCGCATGTGAAAAGTCCACGACGACGTTCAGCGAGCCGTACATGATACAGTAGAACGCATCGGCCGGGTCACCAATGTGGAAAAGCTCTTCGCCACGCTCCAGCTCGACGCCCTTGACAATCCGAAGATACCTCAGCCGTTCGCGCGGCGGTAAATCCGCAAAGTACGTCACTGTGTGCACTAGTGAACAAAATTCATTTGGGTATGGAGCGACATACTGGATACTCAACGAGTTACGGACCGTATCGGTCGAGAAACTCGTAATCATCTTTGCATCGCGCAAGATCCGACTTAAGTAGGATGGTGCGAAGTCGCTGGCGAACGTCTGGAGGAGGATGCTCCTCGACTTGCTGGGTCCAATTGCTGTGTGCAGTCATCAAATCAGGCTCAGAGAATTATACGAGAGAGGTTGATGAACAGAGAACGCACGTGTCGCGTTGGGCCGCGCGCGGTGACTGAGTGTCTCGTGGTAAAGGAGGACGCGACATTATTGACGGCGAGAAATGTCTTCAACGCACTCCCATTTACGGCCAAGCCACTTGCTCTGATACCTCACGTCTGATCCACGAGCTAATTTCGCCATGTTAAAGTGGCCTTCATCTCACCTTGAAATGAGGGATAACTGATTCTCTTTAGTGACACGATTTGTATCCGATGATGTGGACCACGCTATTCTAAATCTGGTGGATATTTGGTGTGCACCACTATAATTCCGCCAATCCTCGTGCCCACGGAACAAACCACGCCAAGTCCGCCCGCCACCAAGCAGGTAATGTGGCGACCACCTGCGGGCCGCTGCGCTGCCTCCCTCATGGACTCGAAGCGTTTAACAACCATTATCGTATATAGATCGATCGCCTTGTTCACGATGGACACGGAAACCAAGAAAAAGTGTTCTGATCTGCTGGAGCATTTCTTCAAAATGGACGCGACCGAGCCGTTCTGGGAGCGCGTAAACTGGGAAGAGTGGGGGCTCTACGACTACCTCCAGGTCGTCAAAGTGCCCATGGACATGGGAACGATTCGCATCAAGCTTGGCAAGAATGAGTACAAAAAACCGGTCGAGTTTGCGCGCGACATGCGGCTCGTGTGGGACAACTGCAAGCTCTACAACCAAGACGGGTCCGACCTCTACCAGCTTGCCGACGAGCTCTCGAAAAAATTTGAGGACCGTCTCAAGTTCATGAAGCTTGAGGTTGGGCCGCGACCGGACCGCAGCATCCCGTAGGATTCGATTGGGAGAGATGCTCGTGATGAGGGTGAGTTTGCTAATATTCGAAAATGCGTGTTATTATAGCGCGCCGAACACGGAAGAGAAAATTGCCTTTAGCCAAAACATTTACAAGATCTCGGGCAAAGATCTGAGCACTATCGTGGAAATGCTGGACAACCAGTGCCCCAAAGCACTCGATAAGGTACGGTAGGTCGCAACCAAATATGGGGATTAGAAAAGCTGACTTGGTCTGTGAATGCACAGAGTTCTCCGGACGAGCTGGATATTGTGATCGACAATATCGACGCTAAGACGTTCCGCGAGCTGGAAAAATTCCTTGTGGAGAAGATTCCGGAAGGAGCACGCGAGCCGGTGACGCCGAAATCGTCCAAGAAATCGTCGTCGTCCAAGCGCTCGTCATCGTCGTCGGCCTCAGGCTCGGCCAAGAAGAGCAAGCCGTCGAGCAGTGACTGAGATAGGTGAAGTGCCTCTATCAACTGAGTGTTTGATAGGAAAAGAAGAGACGGAGAACCTCAATGCACGTGAGTGTTATTTAATGTCCTGTGGGAGGTCAGGTCTATTTCTTTTGCTTGAGGGACCTCGCGAGCTTGGTTTGTCGGGAAAACATTTCTTCAAACGATTTCTTGGGTTTTGTATGAAAATCCTTTACTGGAGATGGCACTAGCTGGGCAAAGTGGAGTCGCGTGAGGTCGAGCTTCGGCACAACACCACCACCAGCAGTGGGTTCCTGGTGCTGGAGACTCTGCTTACTCCAGGGGGTACTTCTGTCGACGCTGACAGCCTCCAGCCTCTCCGTCTCTACCGACGCTAAAACAGGCTTCTGCCGCGACCCTGCGATCCGCCGTGTCGACTGCCACTGCGGTGGTACGACTCGTGGAGACGTTGACGTTTGCGTTGGCGAAAGCTGATCAATTGGAAGCTGACCAACTTGAGCGGACGCGCGTGCCGACTGCCGACGCTCGCGCCTACCTCGACCCGTCCCTGTACCGCTCGCCATCGTCGGCTTGAGCTGTAAAAGCTCGTGCTTGTGTAGCTCCATAAGCTCTTTCAGCGAAGGTTGATCATTCGCGGACGCCTGCGTCCATTTCTTCCCGTGTAGTTTCTTGCCGGCACGCATGATCTCGTCCCATTCCTGAACAACCGTAATTCCCACAGAATCCGTCAGCTCCGTATTCACACAATCAGCATACTTGTCAGCAAAGGATGATAAGGACCTCGTCGTGCTGCCGGGCTGTCTCGACGCGGGCCGTGACAATGCCTTCGAGCTCGTCGTGGTGACGGAGCTGCTGCTCGCGTGCAGCGAGTTGCGTTTGTAGTTTTCCAATGAATCGATTAAGATCGTCTTTGCGACGCTGGATCTGACCCAGCACGCTGTTTGACTCGAGCTTGATTGCCGCATGGTATTCTGCAGAGATATCTATATATGAGCCTCTTGAATATTGCCATCCTTGGGATCATTTGCCGCGTACTTTTGGGTTTGCGGCGTCGCAGCTGTTGCTGGAAGATCGCAAGGAGCACGACTAGAAGCAGCAAACCGCCGACAATCAGCAGCGGCGTCTGCACGTTCGAGTGCGCAACGCCTTGGCGGAACGAGCCCATCACGATGGAGAACTCCTTCAAGCAGGTCACGTAGTGGACTCGAGGCTTCTATACCCCCATGATAAGCTACTTTATATTTAGGTTCCCTCTTTACTCAATTCTGAGAGCACTTATCCACCAGGCTACAGTTGGGCATTTGCCAACGACTCCATTGCTTCTCAGTCGGTAGTAAACGTGAGCGAGCCGTCTTTCTTGCGTTTCCCACACAAACACCCAAAGAGCTTGACGCAGGGCATGTCGTAGTAGTACTTGTCTTCGGGGTCGTTCAGCGTCTCGTATGCTTCTTTTAGTTTCTCGTACTTGGCCGGTTCGGTCTCGTTGTTGAACCGCTTCACCAGGCGATTGTAGGCCGAGTCGATTTCGTCTTTGCTTGCAATCTTGACCAGCCCTAGCTTGGCGTACAAGTCTTTGCCGCGCCACATGCGTTCTTCGTAAAACTCCATTTGCGTCCGCAGTGCTTCGTGGATGCGCTGCTCGCAGCCGCCCCAGTCGCGCATGTGGGTTGCACAAAATTCCTTACTCAAAATTTCCATATAGTGAATGCACTTTTTCCCACCGTGCGGCAGCGACTCGCAGATCCAGTCGGACTCGGGCTGGACGTACTGAAGCGTATGCGAAAGCCCGTAGTATGTTGCCTGCATACTGAAGAGGATCCGCCGCGGCCGCTGGCGGTTGCACGTGACCCGCGTGCTGTTGCATACGACTTCTCTCAGTGTCGTGTTGAGCGGAGCTGTCTGGAAGAGATCGTGCTTTTCCATAAACGCATAGACCATATCGATGGGGTCTTGGCCTTCGAGGATTTCGAGGTCACCCATTTTCTTGATATCGGTCTCCCACACCGGTAGCGTAAACAGCATCGGCTCAGCCCGGGTGCAATTGGGTCGTCGGCGCGGTTCGTTACACACATCAATGAGGAATTTCTTGCGGTCGTGGAGCGTGAGATTCCGCATAAGCCCGTAGTCGTAGATGAGGTCGGCTGGCTCGACGCCGTCCATAAAGTCGAGTCGTTCGCGTGTCCCGTCCGGTAAGGTGTAGGACGCCTGGTAGATCAGTCCACGATCGCGCGTGCACGACCGTCCACTACTATTACAGATTGCCTGGAGGAGATTTGCTTTCTCCTCCCTGCCGAGACCGTGTTTATTACCAAACCGCGCGACCGCATCGGCCGGCTCATCAATGCTGAGCACTTCGAGAATGCCGAGGCGGCTTCCGTTGGTCGCAGCCACGGGAACAGAAAAGACCACGGGATGGAAACGCGAGCATTCGATCGGCAGATCATCTGGTTTCGGCGGGTGCGTGGTCGAGAGCCCACACAGAATATCCACGAGGTTGTCGGCCGTGTCTGCGGAAAAACCGTGCTGCTCTGCGAATGCGTAGGCGACGTCTGCTGGTTCTTGACCTTCAAACAAGCGGATATCCCCCACGAACGTGCCATCGCCGCCTGTGACAGGCAGCGAACGCAGCAACGCTTCGCCGCGCGTGCAAAGGATCCCGTCGCGACCACAAAGCTGCTGGAATAAGGCGGCCTGGAGAGGACGCGAAATCTTGCTCTTGTAGGTAAAGCGATAGACAGCATCCGCGAGCTCCTGATCCTCTAGCACGTCGAGCGTGCCGACACTTGTGCCGTTCTCGACGACAATCGGTGCCGAAAACACGAGCGGTGCCGTGCGCGTGCACGTCACGTAACTGTCACTACAGACCAGCACCGCAATTTGCTGTCGGAAATCTTTATCAAGCCCAAAATGATGGCCAAAATTAAGCACAATGTCGACTGGTTCCTGGTCGTAAGGAATATCCAGGTGCCCGACGACCTGGCCGTCGGCGCGGGCGATTGGTTTGGAAAACACGTACGGATCGCGCCGCTCGCACGCGACACTCGCACACACTAAATTGAGTAGTTGTTCGATCACCGTTGGTGGGAGATTGTGGTCGACGATGAAGCGGTAGATCGCGTCGACGGGCTCGACGTCGTCGTAGATCTCAAGGGTCCCAAGGTCGCGATTGTTGTCGCCACGGATCTGCTGCCGGAACAGGAGCGAGGTGCGCCGCGTGCAGCGCAGTGTGGGCCGATTGCAGATGGACTCAAGCACTTGTTGCCGCGCAAAGCGTGGAAGTTTGTAATCTGCAGCGAACCGTGCGAGAGCGTCGACAGGCTCGTCGTCGTCAAAGATCTGGAGTTCCCCGAGCGCATGGTCCGGGCCGTCGTGGATGGTGGTCGCAAACACGAGCGCCTGTGCGCGTGAGCAGTGCACCTTGGGGTGGTCACAAATCTGTGCAAGAATGCTTTGTCGCCATGCGCGACTCGCGCCGTACGTGGCGCGGATTTCTTCAAGGACATCGACCGGCTCGTCCTGGGTGAAGAGCACGAGGCGGTGGTGAACGTTTTGCCCGGCGGCCTCGTGCGGAACGGCGAGCGTCGTCTGTAGCACGATCTGCGCACCGATAGACGCGGCCGCTAGACATTGAAGTAATGCGCAGAGGTAGATTCCCACGGATAAGCGAGGCATGGTCATGCCGAAAAAGGAATTGGGGTGCTGTTGTGCCGCTTCGGAAGTAGGATCCACTACTTTACTGCATTAGGTTATTTTGTTGATGTCGTTTGATTGGACAAAAGCAAATATATCTCGTCGCTCAAGTTTAGCCTATCACGGTGTCGTCGTTCCCCGTTTCGGATCATCCCTCCTCCTGTTGGGTTGTGGAAGAGAAGAGGATGCTGGACGGTAATCAACGAATCAAAGCCAATTCGATATTTGATCTCTCGGTTACACGATGGCATCCCGGCCTCTTCCGCCAGGTCGTCGAGGTCGCGGCGGTCGCGCATCGCCAGCGCAGCACCTGCCTGATGTCAAGATCCTCAACGACGTGTCTGTGACGCCGACTGATGAGACGCTTACGAGCAGCTACGTCGAGCAGCTCCGTGCCGAGCGATCGCCAGTAGTCGTCCCATCGAAGCACGTATCGACCACCAAGGCGGAAGATTTTGAGCCCGCACCCGTGCGGTCGGTCATGGCGTTTGTATCATCAATGGAGAAGGCGCATGGTCATGTCTCTCCAGCGTACATGTCTGTTGCCGCGGCCGCTGGCGAAGTTGCCCCGCCGCCCGCCCGGGTTGCCCAGATTGCTGTTTCCGAAACAGCTAATAAATTTCCATCAAACTCGGCAGGAAGCAATGTTGCGACACCTAAACCGACGGCTGTATTGCGTGCGCCGAACCCGCTCATCCAGCGAACTCCAGAGCAAGTTCAAGTTCCAAAGTCGGAGCCAGACCCTGTGGTTCGGCAAGACATTCAGACGCCAGTCCAACCAGCACGAGCCCCTCCTCAACCAGTCCAGTCGCCTATGGCTGCGCCTTCCCCCTCTCCACTTTCGGTTGTTGCTACTGCCCCGTCTGCTCCAGACGGCTCTGTTCCCGTGCTCGAAGGGTTCCATCCGTTCAAGATGCTGCTACCGATTCACGCTGTCCCAGCAATCCCTGAGACCATTGACTGTGTCTACGACGATACTGCTGTGGAAATGCAAAAAAACATTATGAAGGCGGTGAAGAAGATCTTTGGCAAGGACCGCGCCAAGCTCGAAGATTTCAAGATCAATTCGCGCCTCTACGGGAACAATTTCATGGATCCGGTTGAATACCTGGATTCCCTCGTCAAAGATCTTGGAGCGAACCGTGCGCTGGTGCTGGTGCCGTGTCTCGTGTCTATCCAGCCCGACTTTATGAAACGCAGTTCGATGCTCGTTGCTGCGCGTAACTATCGTCTGCGGAACCTTGCGAAACTGGAAGCCACGCTGGACAAGGTCACGGTAGCGTCTCCCGTGACTGTGGCTGCTCCTGTTCACAGCGTCCCACCAGGAGGGCCCGTAGCCGTTGTCGTACCAGATCCTATCCTTGCTCAGAAGCCGTCTGATATCCCGCATATTGCACAGCCGTCCACAGTGGATAGTGTGCGAGAAAGTAAACCCGTGGAACACATCGTCTCCGAGCCGTTGATGCCAAATGCTGAGCCATCGATGTCTGAGACGATCGGCATACTTGCATCCGCCGCTATAGAACCGCCCACTGTGGAAGTTTCTCCACATATCGTGGCTAATACGACTGAGACACCTGCTATTGACTCATCGCCTGCTGTGGTTTCGACCACCAAGCCCAAGGACGACGAGAAAATCGACCCCACGGCCAGTTTCATTACTGTTGAGACCAATATCTCGAGCGAACGATCATCGTTGTCGAGCACCACGGACGCTGTCGAGACTCCGACTGTTGTTTCGCCGCAGCCTCATCGCATGAGACGGAAATCGACACTCTCCCTCTTTGGTGACGAAATCGGCGATGAGCTTGATGATACGGAGGATGATGCTGACAGCACATCCAACAAAACGACAGCCGATCCGATTAATGGAGTACCCGCTGCGCCTAGTCCAGCCAGTCCCCCGCCGGCCCCCGCGGCGCCTTTTTTCGAGGCCGAGTCGCTGTTTGGGGAGGTCATGCCTGCCGCAACCGAGCCAGCGATCGACGCGCCAGTTGTTGTTGCGTCGACGGCGATGAAGTCACCACCGTCGCGTATGCTCTTTGGCTTTGCCTCGGCTGGAGCCGACTCGGATTCGGACTCGGATTCCGAGTTCAGCGATTGATACGACGTCAAGTGTAGCCATGTCCAAAGTTTTAATTCCAAGAACCACGTTTCACAACACGTGGTTTTTTATTGTTTGCATATTCGTTAGCGGAGGGGAATATCTAGTATGAGAGGATCGTTCGCCTTTTTCGTAGCCTAGATCTGAACATCGAGAATATCAGGCAACGTGACGAAGCAACATGACGGTGCCCCTCACACGCGCCAACAGCGCGCTCGCTGAGCACGGTACGTTCCGCGTCGAGATGCTCGGGAGTCAAGAGTCGTTGGATCTCGACAGCAGCAAGTTCTACACGGTGCGCGTAGATCATGCAGAAAGCAACGCTATCGATAGCCGCTAATGAGGTGATTCGCACGGCTGTCGCAGGAATACATTCTCCGCTGTACATGGATAGACCGCTCTGGCGAGGCCGAGGTATGCGTTTCCAAGCATGATACGGACGATGTGACGGCTGTGTTCTCATTCGTAACGTGTGATGGTGCGCTGCATAGGTGTGGGACGTCGTTCGGCGGTACCGAGAGTTCAGTGCAATCGATATCCTGGTGCGTTTGGTATCTTGTGGGATATGGCGTCTGTCAAGAGCTTACACGGACTGCATGCACGTTGTCGCAGCTGCGAGAAAAGTATCCGTCGCGAGCGTCGTTGTTCCCATTGCTGCCCAGCAAAAAACTGTTTGGCTCTTCCCTGTCGGCCGAGTTTGTGGACAAGCGGCAGCGCGACCTTGGCTACTACGTCTCTTCGATCCTGCACAGCTCGCCACTGGTACGCAGCAAATCCATAAGTTATAAATGGTGGTAGCATCTCACAGTAACTTCATGCTTGTGCGCGATTGTAGTTGGTGCAAGACGAGATCATCGATTCGTTCTTGGATATAAAGCGTCACATCCTGCAGCGCGCTAGAGATATGGAGCGCAAGCATTCCGCATCCGTTCAAAGCTCCATGTCGAGCCACGCATTGTCTGCCCGCTCACTACACGTCGTGCACGAATAGCGTGTGCCGTGGGATTGCTCGGACTGCGTGCAACGTTCCGCTTTATGCAGAATGATGTTCTCTGTGACCGTTTTTCAGTGATAAAACCTCGCCTAGGTGAAACCGCCCATACAAATGTCGCGTCCTTGTGTCAAACCTCAGTCCGTTTAACCTTGAAGAGACCATCACTCCATGTGTGGGTGGATTTCCCTTGAGGGGAAAAGAGGGGGTGGTTGGGTCGAGGCCCACCACGTGCCGCGTCCCCCCCTCCTCGCAACCACCACGCGTACGAGCGAGCGACACGGACGCGCTTTCGCGTCGGCACCAGCGAAGAGTAGGGAAGTGGAAGGACAGCGAGCCGCAGCGCCAACGCCATGTCGCTCGATCTCATCGCCATGGGCAAGTACGTCGACGACTCGAGCAGCTCGAGCTCGTCCGACTCAGACTCGGACAACAACTCGTCGCACAACTCGTCGTCCTCGTCTTCGTCTTCGTCGTCTTCGGGAAACAGCTCGGCTGCGTCCACGCCTACGGCGTCACCCTTTGTGCCCGCGGCGCAACGGAAATCGCTTGTGACGGGTGCTAGTAGAAAAGTGCGTGGGAAACCAGGACCAAAGCCGAAAGCAGCAACACTCAAGCAGTCGCCACCAGTCAAGCCCAAGGCAAGAGCGCAGCGTGCTGCTGCTATTGCTGCGACTGCACGATTTGAACAAGACAATCACGACGATTTTGATGGCCCCCCACCACCACCACCATCGTCTTTGCCCCCGCCGCCACCACCTCCTCCGTTACCGCTAGCTAAAGGTATGGAGAAGCCAAAGAAAAAGCGAGCTTCTCCAGCCAAGCGAACGCCGACGGTAGCGGCAACGAAGAAGAAACAAAAAGTGGTACAGTCGGAGAAACTCCTTCCACCGCCTCCACCACCTGTGTCACCTCCTCCACCGCCACCATCCGACGACTCTTCGAGCAGCAGCTCACAAGAATCCAGTGATAGCTCCAGCAGTTCGGACTCGGACGATTTTGATGAGACCATATCAAGACGCCCATCGTCCAGCAAGTCGTCGTCAACGAGAGTAAGTCCAGCATCCGCGAGAAGCCGGGTCGATGGAAACGCGAACAACGCGTCCCCATTGGCAGCCGACGCACTAAAAGTGAAACTCAAGCTTCCGCCCGGGTTCATTGCAAAGCATCCGGACGGCGCAGCACTCAAAACGACCCTCACGGACCGTGGGAAGCTGAAAGTACAGGTCACAAACTCCCCCCGACCGCCAGTACCGACGCCGAAAGCGAAAACCAAAAAGACCACACCAAAAGCTCCCAAAGCCAAGACGACAAAAAAGGTCTCGACCGCAAAAGCTGCAGGTGGCGCGAAGAAGGGGAAGAAAGGTGCATCATCGGCCAGTATTGCTGGAGGAACATCGACGGTTGCAACGAACGGGACAACACTCGTTCCGATGGGTCCACCACTTCCGGCTTGGCAGCCAATTTTGCCCAAGCTGATACCAAAAGGGTCAACGCTTCCGCTCGGAGAAGTTCGTGGAAAGCGCGAACTCAAATTGGTCAAGCACGAGATCGACAGCGACATGCCTGAAGAAATACCGGAGAGTGAGATCTCTCCAGATTTCAACGACCCATTTGCAGTCGAGTCGGATGCTCTTCGAAATCTCGATCTCTTTTTCTTTTGTGACGAATTTGGGTACGTACGAAGCACAGTGCGAGGTCCCCATTACGTGCTCTAACATTCACTTTTGCACCTGCAATTCATAGGAATCCGATTGGACTTGAAATTTTGGAAAAGCCGAAGCATGAGCGACCGAAAATCATGGGGTTCGGAACAATCGTGCAACATCTCCCGCCTGCTGAACGACCACTGCCTGTCAAGTATATTCTACCTTCACCAGCGTTCCCGTCTCGAAACCGAAAGCGACCTAGATCGGATAGCGGTGTTTCCGCACTGTCACCACCCGTTAAATCATCCAAATCCCGATCGAACAAATCTTCAAGTGCGTCCAGCCGATTATGACACATTGCACGATCCGTCTGACCAACTGTTATTTTTGTGACACACAGAGAGCACAAGTAAACCGTCCAAGAAAAAGAAAGCTTTACCGAACGGTTCAGCCTCCCAGGAAAATATTCCACAGCTGGACGGTCTCGACACGAGCTCTGATACCGTTGCAGCATACGATACCGTCGATAGAGCCCGAAGCATTTTCAGTTCAGTCAAGATTTACTCGCCAATTGCCAGGCGAGGCGATGACAGGCGATCGATATCACAGTTAGATGGACATTCGGATTCGAACGGAAGCAGCACTGGCTCAGGTTCGGATCAGGACATGTCAAAAAGTGGGAGCGACTCCGACAATGGGCTTTCTGGTGACGAGTCTCATGGTCCACCCAGCGCTATTGGCAGCGACACCGATAGTGGGGTTGAGAGCGAAGAAAACGACAGAGCCTCAACCAAGTCGGATTCGTCAAGATTGGAACGAGACCCGGTCGCGAAGTCACCCATGGGAGGTGAGGACGTTACGCCGTCGAAGCTGAAGAACACGCCAGTTAAGGTACGGAAGACATCTACGAAGGAGAGCTCTCCTCAAAAGCCCTCATCGGTGGATCCAGACGTGGACGAGTTAATGCGAACCGACAGAGAAGGAGTCGTCAATCCAAAAGGAACTGAAGACGAGCTGAATTTGTTGGAGTGCGGCTTTCGGCATCCTCAAGATTACAAGCGAGCCCGAGTGTGGCTACCTGAAATCACGGATTGGTGTTTGGACTACTCGGAAGGCGATCCAACGCTATGGATCATCACACCACACGCGTGGTATAAAGTCGCTGGGCCGCTCTCGGGAATGTTGCCTCACGCATCGTATCGCGAGAAATTCCAGCATGTGCGAAAGCTATTCGAGGCAAGCTACTTGGTCGCCTACGTGCTGAAGGAATGGCTTCCTGTCAACAAAAAGGTATCGTATCGTTCTACGCTCCAGCAGATAATCGAGTTGTCGCTCAAGGGACGGTACCCAGTGGTGAGTTTGATTTTCTTCTACACGAATACTGTCGTTACTTGTGGACTCACTTGCAACGTGCTACTGTGTGAACAGTCAGGGTGGTTTCTGATGGAGAACTGTCAGTTCATCCAGAACCAGATTTGCGATCTCGTTGCGGACAAAGAGGCATATTTGGATTCGATGTTTTTCAAGCAATTGCAGCGAATGTATGAAGCGCATAAAGCTCGCGAAGAGAGGGTGAAACGAGATATGGCAGAGCGAGAGGAGAAGCGGCTTCGTCGCGAGGATGAGAAGCAGAAGAAGAGACAACAACAAGAGGAAGAACGGCGGAAACTTCAGGATAAAAAAGACGAAGAACGCAAGCTTAAACAAGAAGAGCGACGGTATCCGATTGAAGACAGTGAGCTGCTCTTAGAAGAAGGAGCTGGTACGGCTCAAGTACTTCCAGCCACTCCTTCGCCGTGGATGGGTGTGGACGGTTTCCTACTTGGCGATTTGATTGTCGCCTGGCAGACTATCAGTACGTTCAAAGAGTTCATCAGCCTCGAGCCTATCTCACTTGACGCATTGACAACGTGCATCACATCAAACGACGAGGGCGAGACCGATATTACGCTTATCCGTATCTTCATGGCGTTCCTCAAGGTCATTCTTTCAGAGAAGTCTTTTGTCTCGCCGATGGATGACCTCGTCGTTGAAGGAAGTACAACCGTTGCGGATCTCTTCATCAGCACAGAGCGCACCTACGGCATTTGTGAACGACCGTATATCGAGCTGCTGAATGCTGTCACGTGGCAAGACATTCTTCGCCAATTGATGGCCAAAGATTTGGGCGTGGACGCCAGTATTGGAAGCATCGAGCCACTCGTCGGATGTGAGATCGTGCGGCAAACGCTCTACATGCAGAACAACTCGGTTCCGTTTAACACGCCGGTCGACGTCAAGTCCAAAGGCCTTGAAGACTATTTGCAAGTGATTAAGAACCCGATGGATCTGGGTACTGTGAAGCAAAAGATGGACGATGGGCTGTACGAAGGCGAGAACGGCCACGAGATTTTTGCAGAGGATGTACGTCTCATTTGGGACAATGCTGTGTTCTTCAACGGGGAGAAATCAGACGTTGGCAAAGCAGCACTAGGACTATCGGATATTTTTGACCAAGATTATCAGCGTCTTGTCGCTGGTCGCATTGCTGCAAACAAGACAATGCGCGAAGCATCCCAGGGAATTGCAAGCATTTTAAGAGCTCGAGGTACAGAAGACCGCGCAAGACCAAGATTTGTCGACATTGTGCATGCTCTATATTCACTCGAGTTTTATCGGGTATGGTGAAGTTCCGATTTGACTTTGATTGGCTGAAGACTGATCGCTCGATACGTTTGCTTCATCTTTAGTTACCAGTTCCTTTCAAGATCGGTGCCCTTTCGTGGATGTGTTCGGAGTTTCTGAAGCTCGACAGCGTCAGGTGAGAACACGCTCCAAAGTTTCTACCCTTTGGACGACGGTGAAATCCTCACTCTCTACCTTGTAGATCGCACATCGAATCTCAAGCTGAGCGTGAGTTCGAGGCCAATCGAGAATTTCGGAGAAAGGCAGGCGAGATTGATACTCGTCGGAAACAAGCTGAGCGAAACCGAAAGGAGCGAGAGGTGGCGTTTAAAAGGGACTGTGCCGAAAAGGGAATCGAACCCAACGCCAACAATCATTTCTCTGATGCCGTGAAACAAGAACACCCGTTTATCGCCGAATTCTACGAGGAACTTCGTTCGGTGAAGGCAGTCGAGGAAGCCGAGTGGCAGAGGGAACGCAAGAACCTAGATGAAGATATGCGGGCAGCTTTGGAAGGGGTGAGCTGCGCATACAATGCTGCCAAGAACAAACCTATTGATTAACGTGCTCCACGTTGTCTAGGTTATTGTTCGAGAATCCCCTCTTGGCAGGGACAGGTTTCACAACTCGTACTGGGTGTTCAAAAATGACTCCAAGCAGCGACTATTCATCGAGACGACAGAAGCCGGTGAATTTATCGCTGTGACTGAGCAAGCAGTCCTGGACGCGTTGCTTGAGTGGCTCAACCCTAAAGGAATTCGTGAACTTGATCTCATCGGCAAATTAAAGCAAATCAGCGCGGATTTGATTCGCGATATGGCCGTCCCTGCACGATCTGGCGACTCGAAGTTCTGGGGAACCGATCAAGTTCTCACGCTAAGCTTGTTCCCTATTCAGGGTGAAGATACAAAGCCGAAGGACACGCTTGTTCTTAGCGCAAAAGAGCATACACCAAACGCGGTGGTCATGAAACGCATGCTGTTGCGGATGAACGACTACGTTGTGCTCGCGAAGATTCTGTCTCCGGAGTGGGATAGCTCGGCGTCGTGGAAATCTCGGCTTGAAGCAGCCCGAACGGCAGTAGAGCTGCGCGAGCTCTTTGCAGAGCTCGAAACTGCCGTGTTTAGTTCGCGCGCAGGGGTAGACACTATTCGATCTAGCTGGAAGCGCAAGCGTCGTGAGTGGCGACTGTCGCTGGAGGGTTCGTGCACGATTTCGCAGCTCGTCTTCTTGCTGCACCTGTTCCTCGCCGAGTGCATCAACGTCGAAGCTTTTGTGGATCTATCTTCTCACCTCGACCGAAAAGAATGGCTCAAGTTGCGCCCCAAGGAATGCCGAAACTTCATCCCGGAAATTGGCGGACACGTCGTCTACTTTGGTGATGGCCACAACCAGGCCGTGAAAGAAGACTCGAAGGCAAAGAAGAAGCGATTTGCGCGAAAAAGTGACCCACCAATGCTGCAGAAGACGCTGCTGTGCCATGTGGAGGATGCTTCCTACTACCACGGTGGTGGCGATCCATACGCGCTCCTCACCATCCGACTGGAAGAGAAACTCGAAGGAATAGTTGCGGCTCGCCCGCGAGGAGCTTTCTTGTGCCCTCAACCGTCGGCGATCCAGCGGCTGGGTCGCGTTCTGCAGCGAGTCGTCGCAAAATTGAAACTTCACGGTGATGCGGGGCCTTTTCTGGAACCCGTTTCGGACCGAGACTTTCCAGAGTACAAGGAGATCATCCCACATCCCATGGACCTGCTGAAGATCACGACAAAGGCGCGCACAAATCAGTACAAGAAGGCGGACCACTTTATGTCCGATATGCGACTCATCTCAAGCAATTGCGCATTGTTCTGCGATGGCCGCTTCCCGTCGCTGCCGCCGCTGGCTCAAAATGTCGTCGACATGGCAGAAGCGCACCTGAAGAAGTTCAACAAAGAATTGCGTGTCTATGAAAAGGCTGTCGCGGACGGCGTGGAAGACATCAAGGACGAAGCCCAAGCTAGCAACGGCTCAAAAGAACGCGCAAATGATGCGGAAACGTCTCCATCCGGTTCGCCTGCTGGTAATGCAAAGGATACGGAGCCGAGCAAGGGCGAGCCAAACAAGTCTGAGCTCATGGTCATGCTTCGTCTGGAAAATCGATTGCCTGAGTACGTCGTTGATGTGAAGCGGTACGAAGCAGCTGTGTCACGTTCGTGGCGGTGTGGCGAAAAGTTCAAGATGCTGTTTCGAGACGCAAAGGGATATCCTGGTGAATACTACAGCGGAATCGCCGCCGGCTCGCTTCCCTTTGGCGCGAACGGCTTGTTGCCCTGGGAGGCGTTGCGTGTCGTGTGGGACGAAGACGACGGCTCGGACAGCCGTATCAACCCCTGGTACGTTCCGATGATTTCAAATGTCGCATGATGATTCTATATACTTACGTACGTGGGGATGGTGATGACACAGGGAGGCGGAAATGATTCCTGAAGGAAAAAAAGGGCGATAGGTAGATAGTGGGCAACGATCATCTGGCTGGCAGTCATGTTAGAGGGCAAGGTTACAATTGAAAGGCATTGCCGCAGGCTGATGTGGATACACTCTGTTGCATTGAGGTATCCGGAATCCGTAACCCGTAACCCAAATCTTTCGTGTCCACGAAAAGGCGCGAGTACTGAAGCCTGTCAATTGGAAGAGTTGGAAGCCCTAGATGGCAGCAGGATGGAGCTCAATGATGTCACCTCCGCAGAAGTCCGTGCTTTGATCGCCGCCTCTCAACTTGAGCTCTCGACAGCGCGAACGCTTGTGGGTGTCGCGAGTGTACTTTCGCTAGTCGCATCCACCGCAATGATCGCCAGTTTCCTGATCTTTGTCGAGTCGCGACGCTGTGGACGCCGCGTCTTGCTCTGTCTGCATCTCTCAGACGCTGGCGCTGCCGTCGCATGGCTACTCACATTGTGGCTGCCCATGGAAACCACCCGAACCACTCCACTCTGCCGCACGCAGGTCTGTCTGGCCCCATGAGGCAAGGACACTGACAGTGGTTTAATGTTGCAATGGACTTGACAGGGTTATTTGCTGGTGTTCTTCTCGCTGGCGTCGTATCTCTGGACGGCGTGTTTCGCATTCCATCTCTACCAAATTCTCGGCCGCCGGTCCAAGTATCCCGAGCTGTACGAGCACCGATACCACCTCATTGCGTGGGGGATCCCAGCCACGGTCGGTTCACTGCTCGAGCAAGCGGGGAGGTTACTCAGTGTCTCACCATATCTCTCTGTGTGAAATCATGCAGACGATCTTCCACCTCGGCGTGGAGCACCTCGGCGGTTTTGCCCTCGTCGGTGTGAGCGGCCGGCCGTGGTGTTGGTTCCGCGCGTGGTCCCGCTTGGACTGGTCTGAAGCCGGCTTCCACGTCCAGCTCTTTCTGTTCTATGTGCCCGTGCTGTTGGTGTTTCTTCACAATCTCGCGACCTACATTGTGCTGCTCTATCGACTGGTGCGTACTGTTGGTGCTTTATGAGATGCTTGGAGGTCTAAGATATCGCCAAAAATCCTTAGAACGACTTGCTCTCGACCAAGATGGAGGACCGCATCTGGCGCCGCATGATGGCGTACAGTTGGGTCTTTTTTCTTTCCGTGGTCTGGGGCGCCTTTGCTTTTCTCTATCAGGTACCGTGTGAAATCGTTAGATGAAGGACGCGAGTTCTCATGGCGTTTAACGTCCGTAGGCGTTCTCCCGCAACCACGAACTCAGCCGTGCGATGCTCTACCTCATGAGCTTGTTCACGCCACTCCAGGTAACACGATCGAAGTCCTCTAGGGTGAGAGGACCGCGAAAATAGTTCCTCATGCTCTTGGACGTATATATGTCTACACTCACGATAGGGAGCGATGAACGCTGTTGCATACGGATACAACTCGAAGGTTCGCCCCTTACTCACTTGTATTTCTTACAAAGCTCTGGAGTTTCAATTGTTCATGGGGTTTCATATGCAGGCCAAGACGCGCATGGAAGAGATCACCGCACGCTTCATCCGTCGATGAGAAAAAAACTTAAACTTTCTGAGTAACATATTGCCTCTTAGAAGAAACGGTCGAGCGGCACGCCTTCGCTCAAGTACGAATCGATCGCGAGTTCGTCGACGTATTCTTTGTTGTCCTGGATTGCTAGTTAAGACCCACGTCATTAGCCATCCACGCATCCAAGCAACAGTGGCATATGCAGAAACGCACCATAGGACGGACAGCCGACGATCCACTTATGATCCAAGTACTGTTCGGCCGCCGAGATCGTGCGGCGATTCCGACGCCGTGGAGATTTGCAGGGCGAGTCGCGCAACGCGGCCGCGTCTTCGCGTCGGGCCAGCGCCTGCGCGTACTGGATCCGGAGCGGTTCTTTCACGTGCAACGCCGTGAGCTTGTCGCGCAGAATATTGGTCGGCATGGCGTCAAAGTAGTTGGGGAGGCCTTTCGCGACCCGCGTCTCTTGCGTGAACCGCGTGAGCAGCGGACAGCAGCTCTTGAGACACGAGGGAAAGTAGACAAACAGCAGTGCACGCACCACGAGCACGGCGCCAAACGCTACGAAAAAACCAAAAAGCACAACGACCTGGGGACGCATGACGCGACCAAAGATCTGTCCACGCTCGACTTCAAACGACGGGATGCCGTCACCGACGACGACATTGTCGTTAGCAAGCTGCTCGAGAATATCACTCGGCTATCATGAAGGAAGCGTATTAGTTCAGTACCAGAAATTAGAGAGCGAGGTAAGTGGCGTACGGATTGGAAGATCATTTCATTGGAGAACATCCACATGGCGACGAGCGAGTGGAGCACGACGGCGTACGGAAGCAACGAGCCGGCGGCCGTTGCGACCTTGGCGTCGTATAGCGGCGGCGACCGTGCGATGCGGAGGAATGCTACGCAAGAACACGAGAGAGATTTGTTACGAGATGATACTACAGTGGGAGACTTTCTCCGGTAGAAACGTACTGAATTTGTCAGCCCAGTAGGTCATGAGCATCTCGAGAAAGCCAACAAAGTGGAGCAGCGGCATGCCGGCCGAAAACTAAGAGAGCAATAGAGAAAAGGATGCGTGAGTTTCTACAGCATGGAGACGTAGGTCGGGAAGGTCCGCACCAGGTACGTGATGAAGATCGACGTGAGACTCTGTGCGTACCGCGCCGCGAGATCAAACTTGGGGCCACGGTACAATGCCTCCAAATCACGCTGCGTGTCTTGGCGCGTGAGCGAAAAGTCGCGTGATAAACTGCGGTCGCGGTACCGTTTCCACTTGAGCGAGAGGTAGTGGAGGACCACGTAGACGTGGGGACTGAATGTATTCACGACCATTGTGAGCATGAGCGAGACGCCGACGTCGGCGTACCACGCGGGCGTGAAGTCCGCGTATTTGCCATTAAGAATTGCCAACGAACCGAGGCCAAAGCCGCTGGTCGCCGCGGCACTCGTGTCGTCGAGAAAGTAGGCGGCGTTGGCATTGATAATGACCAGCAAAATCGCTGTGTTGCAAAATTGGGCGAGAAACACTTTGGTGATCCGCGACACGACTTGACCCGACTGGGTGTGGTGCTTCTCCATGGCCACGAGTGTATTGAGGATGCGTGCGAGTAGCACGTTGATGCACACGACCATAAACACCGAGAAGAACGACAGCGCCTGCGTCGAGAGGAACGACGTGGCCCACGTCTGGCAGTACAGATGCTCCGTTCGGGTCGTGGGATCAAAGAAGGTCTCGTGCGTCATGACGCGGTACGAGTGCGTAACTAGACTGGTTTTACAGTAGCACTCGACCAGCGCTTTGTACGGCACGAGCCCAATGTGCTTTTGACGTTCGTCGTCGACGACGTCGGCCTTGGTGACGCCCACAGGGCAGTTGCTGGGTCGCCCAAACTGCCGCTCGAGCCGCGTCTTCTGGAGCTTGGCGAGCAGGATGAGGATGAAACTCAGAAACAACACGGCAAGCGTCACGAGTGCGACAATCTGTGGGGAAGAAGAACAAAACATGTTAGCGATTGATACAGAGCGTCTCTGCTAAGCGACGCACGATTTGTCGAAGCATGCGTTCGAGGAACGGGTGGTGGAGGTTCTCCCAGACAATGTCGGTGGGGTCTGGTGCAGGGCGGAACCGCAGCCGTTTGCCGTGAAGCCGTTTGGATGAGGGCTGGAAAAGGCGGTAGAAAAAACCGAGGTCGGGGTACTCGGTCAGGCACCGATGAAAGCCTTCTTCTTCTTCAAATGTAATGAACGCTGTAATGGCCTTGGCACCGCCGCCGTCACTGGCTCGATTCGTGCGCTCCCATCGCTCGAGCCGGACATTGCGGCGCTGCAGCTTGCGCTCCAATTTCGCCGCCAGCTTACTCGCCCGTTGACGTTTGCGTTTGTAGTTCCACGGCGCAAGGCGGCTTTGGAGTAGCTGCACTTTCTCTAGCCGCGTTTGGGCGACTTCGAGCTTGCGCACGATCTTTCCGCGCTCGCGGAGCAGTTCCAAATGGCCGGACGTGATTTTGCCAAACTGGATATCGGCAATGCGGATGCGGTCGAGGTCTTTGGCAAATGTGGGTGCTGCCGAGAGCAGATTCTCGAGGTGCGTTTTAATCTACAGAACCATCGACAATAAATAGGTGCGACCTTTGTTGTTCATGAGATGCTCCACACCAAACGCACATCAAGTCGCAGCTGCTCGACATCGTCGTGGGCCGGTACGTGCATGAGCTGGACGGTATAGTCCAGCGCCTTGATCTGGTCTTTGCTGATACGCGCGACGTTTTCTTTTTCTTTGCGTTTCATCCAGAGCACGACAAAGAAGAAACAGACGCTGCACGCAATGTCACAGCCCACGGCAAGCCCCAGAAAGTCTGTGCGCTGTAGCATCCCCATACAAAACCAGGTCACCTCTCTTCATCGTCCATACATAGAGATGGTTACGTACGCTGATCGAGTCCCAGCCAATGATCTGTAGACTCCACTCTTTCGAGAGATCGATCCGCGTTGTAAAGCACCGTGCATACACAATGAGACCACGCAGGTTTGCCTCGACGCCGCACTGCGAGAAATCACTTTGGTCTCGAATCGCCATCTCGCAGTACTCGCCGTTGGGACTCGTATACTTGGAGGATGGGCATACCGCACCGGTGCTGTCATCGATCTTCCACTTGTAGCGCAGCGCCTCGCTCACGTTGAACGCACAGCTTTTCTTGCCGAGACACAACCCATTCACGATCGCCTGCATGCTATGCGACCCACAGCCGTGCGTCGAGCGGATCGACATGCTCTCAAAGCTTGGTTTTTGCGTGGTGGCGTCGAGGGACGACGCACAGCAAGCCCATTTGGAGACTGGGTGAACACCTAGAAAGCACCCATAGTCATTTGGCGGGCATACGCTCGTGCAGTTGCTTATGTCGCTACTCGCACACGACTCGATAGACCGTCCACGGCAGAGGCCATTGCCTTCGGCGACCTTGTTGACTTCAGGACACGTGCACGATCCCTGCGCATCATGGGCCGAGTACACGGCCTTGATAAAGCCAATCTCGCCGGCTGGACACGCCAGCGATAGCGCATTGTTTTGGAGCACTTGGTCGCACACACTGCTCGAGTCTTTTAGGTGCCCGACTGTCGTCATGCCCAGCACAGCCGGCAGATTCTGCTTGGCGAGCATTTTGAACTCGTCGAGCGACTGCGCGCCGCCGGCCGTGTACACCAGCAAGGCCGGTGCGCTGAGGAGCACGAGTAAAAAGAAGAGCCAGGTCATGACCTTGAGGTACTTGAAGTAGAGAGTCATGCCGACGCCGTACTGGCTCAGCACGAACGAGTCGGTCGGCAAGCGGTGGAACGCGTGGGCACCAAAGTCGATCGACAGCGCGTACTTTTCCGGCACAGGATTACCAACGGCGTCGACGTCGGTCGTGGAAAAACTCATGGGGTGGGTCTGCCCACGCTCGTGGAGAACCTTGGCATAGGACAAGTACTTGTGCTCGCGCGTGCCGCAGTCGGGCGGGTACCCACCTAGCTGCGCATCGTTTCGCGGCGAGTACGGCGCTGGTGTCGGGGCGGGTAGACTTGTGTCGTGGTCCTCGATCGCGAGTGCAAAGTGGGCACCACCGCGTCGTTTCTTTTCAGGCGGTCCAGGCGACGGCGGGACGAGCCGCAGCGTCGAACGACATGGAGATGGGGGCGGCGGCTCACTATCCTCACGGGAGCCGTTCGCTCTAGACGGGGTGGCCGTCGCATCGCGGCTACTGCCACTGCCATGGCGGCCGACGTCGGATGGGAACGGCGAGGCATCGGGGATGTCGTGGATATCAAGCTGGCTTATCGAAGAGTCGCGACCTCGGGACACCTCGTTCCCCATTGCGATTTTGGTCTCTACTGTTGTTTGGCCACTCGATGAGAAAGGAATAATTGGATCCGCCGCTGTTGCGTTTCGCCCACACCACGTCGTTTCGTGAAGTATGCTTTGTGCGTAGAGGTGGTCTTTACTGAAGTAAGTTAAAGTTGATGGTCTCTGATAACCACATGGCTACACTAGCCGCCCACTTCAACATGCGAGGCACCGTGTATGTGACAATCCTCACAGGGCGTTGGACAGCCAGCATATTACCTGATACCGTCGGTTGAAACGGTTTTCGCGCGCATCCTTCTTACATTTCTTCGCGCCGTTTGGCGTTTTGCTGATTTTGATCACGAGTGGTTTCACTTCAACACCCCATAGGACAAGGAGATCGAACTCACAGAGAACATGCTGCCAGGCACTTGGTGCCAGAAAACTTGGTGTCAGCACCAAGCTGCCAGTCAGCCTAACGGACGCTATTGTGATCGTTCGGTCATCCCGCAGTGTCTGATATTCTACACCATAGATACATGGGGGGTATGACGATCGGCAAACAGTTTACTCTATACGCGCTCGCGATTCTCGCGCTGGTGACAGCGGCCATAAAGCCGACGCGTGCCGATCCAACTCCCACCATCCGCAAGTGGCGAGAGTTTGTGGTACGTTCTACCTAAGTGAGCCAAGCGATTGACTAGCACCCTCATTTATTTATGCTCGTGTGTAGTATGGTAAAGTGCGCCACGATGGTGTCGAGTATTTTGACTTTGATGTGACCGACCAAGCATTCCGCGTAATCCTCACATTTGACCGTGGCGAACTCGGCAAAATGGAAGGGCCAACGCTGCTGATCAAGTACGGATCGTTCCCATCCACAAGTGACTTTGACCAGCAGGTCTTTCTCAACGACACGACGTCGTACTACCCTGTCCAGGTCGAGAACCTGCGTGTCGGTCGCTACTTTGCGACGCTCGTCGGTTCGCGCCTCTATGACTCGCTGATGGCGTTTGTGGGCAGCGACCCACCGCTCTTTTTCTTTCTCAACGTATACTTCTTTGGCTGCTCGGACCCCACGCGCATAGGCAGCAAGTGCATGATCCCCGTGCAGTCCGCCGACGCGGTTGTAACGCCGACGACGCGGAATGCGGGGAACTACTACCGAGACAACAGCAGCAACAAAGGCTGCCTGGACAGTGCCAACCCCACTCTTTACTACGTGCTCGACCTGCCTGCTGCCGAGTGGGACCTAGTGCTGACGGTGTGTGGCTTTGGAATTTTGGTTGCACTGTATTTAAGGTGAACGCTGACTCCAATTTGTGTCTTGCTTCAATAGCTCACAACATCATCTACACGCGACATGTTGATCAGCGCCGGCGCCAACATTCGTGACCCCGCGGCCCTTAAAGACGGAGCCTTCTCCCAGAGCATGACAGCTAAAGGTGGCGAAGACGAGCGATCAGTTGACCTCCGTGTGCTCGCACCGCTTGCCGGGTACGTGCCAGGCCAGTTTACAGTGAGTGAAAGCTCATCTCACTCACCATTTTTCTTGTTCGGTTATGTAGGCCGTGGATGGTGATGGTATCTGCTGACGTCCCCAGTGGATCGTCCTGCGAGGAGGACAAAGGCGTGACTTTCGAGTTTGTGGCCAAGCACACGCGTGACTGCAGCCGCACGGACGGCGCGGTAGTCTCTTCGTACGACAAAAATCTGTCACCCGTTGATCTGTGTTTGGTGATCTTTGAGCCACTGGATGAAGTCCGCTATGAGCCGTTTAAGGATGGCGTCGTACTCGACACGAATTTCAAGTCGGACGAACCTATCGTCGGCGGTGGTGACGGCCACAGCACCGCGGCCACGACGCAGCCGGTCATAGGCTACGTGGTGAATGTACCCAAGACCTACGCGGGCGCCAACCTCATTCTCGAGGCACTTGTGACCGCCAACGTCAAGTCGTTCCAAGTTTATGCTCGCGTCGATGGGTACCCCACGCCATCGCTGTTTGACTACCACTTCAACTCGTCCAACACAAGCGACGCGACGCACGCCGACAATACCTCGAGCGACTGGGCGTTTGAAGTGCTGCAGTACAAGTGGGATCCCATCGTTTTTCCCAAGACCGGGCTCTGGAACATGCTCGTTGTCGCTGACCACGCACTCACGATGCTGCCAGGCCAAACCGAGTCCAAGAACAGCAGTTTTTGGGCCATCGATGTGTCGCTCCACACATTTGCATGCCCAAAAGAGAATGCTTGCAGTGGCCATGGCGACTGCGAGCTCGCCGAGACCTACAATGGGCTCCACTACGGCTCGTGCGCGTGCCATTATGGCTTTGGCGGCGAGCTGTGCGACACGCTCACAATCGACGAGGAGTTTCGCTTGCACCAGATCATTTTCCTCATCGCGTCCAACGCAGCAATCCTGCCTGTGACAATTCTCTGCTGCCGACGCAAGCTCTTCCGTACGTGACAGAGCTAGGGATATTCACTCAATGATGGCTGGCTAATCTCTTACTCGCTGTCTCCATAGTCGAGAGCGTGCTGTTCTTCATGACCGGTCTTACATCTGCCGTGTACCACGCGTGCGATGTCGAGCTGAAGTGCTTTTTCTCCTACAAATTTCTTCAGGAAATGGACTTTGCCCTCTCTTTCAACATGATCATGATGATCACCGTCCACTTTTCGGGCGCGCGCAAGCAAGCCAAGGTGCGATGTTTGATCTGGTTCGTCTATGTGCAATCGGACGGCTGATTTATGGAATGCTTGCAGGCCGGGATCGAAGTGATCTTGCTGGTCTTGACGATCGTGCTGGCAACCAACGACACGACCTCGATGATCAATTGGGTGCTTATCGGCGCGTTCTGCGCGCTCCAGTTTTCCGTCACACTTGTCTACTATGTGCGCACCAACGGACTCGCTTTTTTGGATGATGACGATGCTGACACTGTTTTCTATCGCAGTTTGTGCTGGGCTCGCAGCGCATGGGACTCGGCAAGATGATGTACGTGGCGTGGTTTCCATCTCATTGGAATTGTGGAGACCACAAGACTAACGTACACTCTCTTTGATTGTTAATCAGGGCGTTCAAGTCGCTGCTGTTCCACAGTGATAATTTCGAGCCGCGCTTCGGCATTGTCGGGCTAGTGCTTTGGATCATCGCGCTCGGCTGCTGGTTCACGTCGTCCCAGACCAACTACTGGATCGTACGTCTCTATGGGACCATATCCATCTCAAGTACTGGGTCTAATTCGACAATCTTGGATATGGAATCTAGATTCACAGCATCTGGCACACTGGAGCGATGATCGCGGCCGCGTGCCTCATCGGCTTTCGCCGTAACGATCGCTACCAGATGCTCACGCCTGTGACCGGCGTGGACGTGCTTGGACCAAACTACATCGCCACGCAGCCAACTATTGGTCTAAGGGACTTTGCAAAGGCCAAGGGCATCGCGGTCTCCAGCGAACGAGAGACCAGCGAAGTCGAAATGACCGTGTCCGACGAAGCCTAACGGAACCAAATCGGCCAAAGTTACATTTTCGACTGTTTCGGTGAAATATCATGAATCCATCTTCAAGATACGGTAGACCTTATCTCAGAATGTCTAGGTTATGGTCTCCTATGTACAGTGAAGTTAACGTGTCCATGGAACAAAACGCTGTGCCAGTCGAAAAAACAACCCCAACAACATGTACCGCGTAACGCACGCAATGCATCGAATGAAGCCGCCAACAGTGCACTACGGTAACAGCCGTCACGTGTGGTCAGTCGCAATAGCGCCCAGGCGTGAACCGTCTCACGTGCCAATGACGCGTCCGGCTCGACTTATTCCGATCATTACGCGCATCATTGGTATGCTGGTATTCATAACCATTGTAGCAATGGCTTCTGCTACTGCTGATAGCGTCTATCGCATCCGGAATGATCTACTGGTTCGGTTCAGCGTACCCACATCACAAAACATTCTCTTCCTTTCGGTTCTGACGGGGTGTGGTTTTACGGGTTCATTGCTGCACGGCAAACTCAATGTAGACGGCGTCAAGTAATGCGACTTCTTGGTGCACGACAGCATCGATGTTGTCACCGTGCGCGTGGCGCGTATCCCTGACAGCGATGGTTAGCGCGGTCTTGAGTCTGACTAAACGCGCGGGTGCGGTCGTGTAACAGCTTCGCGTACGTCTCTTTTTTGGGCAATAAGACGGTATCACATGGCACACGATTCTCTGCCTATCACACCGGTCGCTCTTACCTCTCGCTCAGCGACGGGTAGCTCTACGACTCGGCGCTAGGATTCGTTGGCGCACGCGCCGAGCTTTAGTACTCGCTCAATATGACTTACTTGTCATGTGAGCGAGACCGCGGCTACTGGCCCCTGTGAGGAAATTCAGTCCGGTTTGATTGCCCGCCGGGTTTGATGGCGAAGGCGCCTAAATGACTCCGCCGCCAGTGAATTATGCAAGTCATTCCCCGAGTGAACACTACAAGCCATCCAGTCGAAGGGTCGGAGGCTGCGTAAATTCGCGCTGGCCGACTCTGCGATACAAGTTTCTGATAGAGCAGCCGCAGTGGGAACTTCCACTGAAGGTACGTGCTGGCATCGTTGAGTAATCAGTTGGAGGACTCATTTTGGCGTGTAGTTGTCAATGACCTTTGCAATTGGATTCTGAATGGCTGCATTTACTGGTTATCGTAACCTCATGGAGCTTTCTCAAACCGACCCCGTCAACTCGACTACCTTGATGCAGTCGGTCTCGATTCTTCCTCGTGCAAGTTTTCGGTCAACAACGATGCGTTTCACCGCGCCACCAAAAGGGTGAGTAAATTTATAGCATCCGCATTGGTGAGCTTGCTTGTTGACTAAAAGTGTGCATGGGCAGACGCTGGATGGTAATCATCTCTGGTAACATGAAGGACAATTCGACCTGCACTTGGAACAGAGGCGGTTCCTTCGTGCTGAAAGCGAGTTACGCTAGCTTCAAATTGTTCAGAAGATGACGTTGGATTCAACAGCACTTTTGCGGCATTGTCAGCTTTGGCAGGGATCGACCTCTGCTTACTCACGACTGTGGTGCTGGAGAGAAACGGGAGGCAGCGCAAGCAATCGATGAATTGTTAGACGCCACGTTCTTACACGATCAACTCGTTGTTCGTGACTGCAGCGCCTGAGCCGATCGCTTTCGCGAACAAGGCGATTATTGATCCGCGTCTGTCGCGTCCATCTGTCCCATTCGTCTAGCCGCTTTTTACCCAGTCGTTTTCTGGTAGAGCCGTGCGGACGTTTCTGCTCCACAGCGAGAATTTTGACCACCGGTACGGCATCGCTGGCGGCGTGGCGTTAGCGTCGCACTGTGCTACTAGATCACAGCGTCGCCGGCCAACGACTGGATCATCCACAGTCTCTGGCACGTGTCGCTCATGCTCAGAGCGTTCTGCCTGAACGGGCTACGGCGCAACGGTCGATATCAGCTTGTGACTGCCGACTTTCATACATTCGATGTGCTGGCGACACCGCCCGCGTTTCGCTTTGCCTTATCCAGCGTCAACAGCGTCGACATTCTGGAGGACGATGATAACAGTGAACGCTGCCACAGCCACCACAGACATGGCCATCGGCGAGCGTGGGGGCGATGACATGGAAAGTGTATCGTGCCTCATTAATACCTACACCAGCGATGCTACGTTGCTGTCTGTCTGTGTCTACTACAGTGCCTTGTCTCTGTGCCCTGCCCACGCCTACGCTATCTACCCTGACGCTGTCTATTCGCTCGCTTCCCTTCCCTTCCCTACCCTGTCTCCGAGCCGAGCGTCGTCTGCGCACCACCTACCCTACCCTACTTCCTGCTCTTCTTCTTTTTCTTCTTGGTTTTGCTTTTCTTGGCGGCGCTGTCGTCGCTGTGGTGGCTACCATTCGCATAGATCGACGGGTCTTCGTCCTGCGAGTCGACGTCGCTCGGGGCCGACTCCGACGCCAGGCTATTGTGGCCGTTGCCCACTGCAGATGACGCGACCGACGACGCGCCATCGGTTTCGTCGTCGTCTTCCTGCGCGTCGCCGCTGCCGTTTGCAGAAGCACCATGGCCTGCCTTTTTCTTTCCCTTTTTCTTCTTCTTCTTCTTGGACGACAAGTCGTCGCCGTCGTGGTCTTCGGGCCATGCCACGTCGTCCACAAACCCCAGCGACCGCGCATACTCCGAGCCGTGGTCAATGCCCTTGGTCTCGCCAATGGTCTGCCACGTATCGCGCTGGTACATACTTCCAGGCCGCATCGACTGCGGTACAGTAAAGCCCAACCCGTGGTTGCAAATGCGCACCGTGTGGGCCCGCAGTTCCGGCTCAAAGCCGCGCCACGTAATATGCGACTTGAGGAAATTCCTCAGGAACGCATCGGGCGGCTGCGATGCAGCCTGCAGACGGATCGCATTGCAGCACTGCAAAATGTACCCCTTGTTGCTGGTGTTAATGCCGTCGTCGCGGTAATACTCAATGAGGGCGGTTACGAGCTTGAGCTTCTTGATGAGGATTTCGAGGGTCACTTGGTTGTCAGTGCGGAGCGCAATGAACACAAGCTGGTAGAACGCCGCGTGGTACAGATTGTTGTGAGCATACTCGAAAAACCACGCCAACAACACCCGCCAGACGTTGGCGTCAAAGTGTGCGCTCAAGGTGCTCGGGTTGTGGGCCACAATTTCGACCAAGGCGTCCACGAGCATGAGGCGAAACTCGGTGAACGGCACTTTGACAATGTACGCCGTGTGGCGCACGGCGCTCGCGGGCAGCGGTTTGTCGGGCGACGCCAAATCCATTTCGATGTTTTGTTGGTCTTGGTACTTGTCGATCAAGTACCGCAGCATCTTGCCCATGTCTTTTTCCGCGAGTTCAAAAATCTGATCGCGCAACGACACGAGCTGGTTCGGCAGCAAGTTGACCACAGTCGAGCCAAACGACTGGTACGGACTCGTGGGCGGGCCTTGGACCTTGTCCAAAATACTGCGCTGCAGCAGCCGCAGCACACACTTCATGGCGGCCGTGCGCTGGCCCTGACTGCGTGGCGCCGCCTTGTTGGTATCCACGACCACGTGGATCAAGCCCTCGAGGAGTTCGGGGCAGTACGCCGCCGGCTGCAGTAGGAGCGCGCCGTTCTCGTCGGCCGAGAGGCGATCGACCAGCTCGACAAACACATCGGCGGCTGCCATGTTGTGGGTCGGTGTGAACCCCTCGCCATAGACATGCTGGGCAAGCACCAGTAGGATTTTGTACTCGGCCAACGCGCGGAAAAACTGCCATTTCTTCTGGGGCGTCGAGGCGTAAAAGCGCAGGACATTGGCGTTGTGCGGTTTGCAAATGAGCGTGAGTAGGACTTCCGACACTGACGCATCGTCAATGCGCGCCAGCATGGCGTCCATGTACCGTGCGGTCGTGGCAGCATTTCTACCAATAACTTCGTAGACGTCGTCGAGGTAGAGTCTCAAGAGATGATCAATGACGCGGCAGCCATGGCGCAGCAGGCCGCGGGCATTGCGCTGGAAAATGGGGAACATGCACTTGGCAATGAGCTTGCTTTTCTTGCCGAGAAACGTCAGCAATGCTTCGCTCGAGTCGTCGTTCGTGAGCAGCATGGTCGCGCGGTAGGACGCAATGATGTCGGACGAGGCCTCGTTGTCGGTCGTGGTCGGATCCAGATGCGCGGTTAGATCCAGTGGTTTAGACTCGTTGTCCTCATCCAGAGACACCGGTTGTGGACCGTCCAGAATCGCGTGTTTCTGGATATCGTGGCCGTCAATGCGCGTAATGTACGAGAGAAAAATAGCGCACGCGAGGTCGTCACTAAGCACGTTGACCATGGCCGTGTTAATCGAGGGCTCGGTACCAAAGCGCGGCTCGTCTGTGAGCATCTTGTGGATGACCTGCATGTACACTTGCTGCTGCGAGAGCTCGCCGTCATTGGTGGGGGTCTCGACCAGCGCGTTGGTCATGGTCTAACCTCTACAGAAAAAAGAAGAAAGAAGAAAATGAGTCTGTCGTGTTCACTTGCGTGCTTTTGACAGGGACGTAAGCGGTGCTTAGACGCATGGAGCACGGATCGCGTGATCACGTTCCGCGTCTCCACTCGCTCTGTGTCCCTAGCTTCGATGGTTGGACGTTGGCGTTAAACGTACATTTACTAAAGCCGCTCGCGGTGGATGGATGCCTGATTGTTGGCAGAATCTCTATGTACGAGAGGGGAAAGGGGGAAGCAAGCGTCTCTTAGTCCTGTTCGTCTTGCGATCTCCTCGGTGCGTCGCGAATAGCGTTTCTCGTGCTACCCTATCGATAGCGATCGAAAACAGCTTGTCGCCGACGCCACACGCAATCCGATTTTGTAACACCATACGTACCCTGGTTACTCTGGGTTAGACGCGAATATGACTGAACGCCAGTCCCGGTTACGCAACTGTGTTCTCCAAAAACCGCCCGCAACCCTTCAGAGGGGGTACAAATCTATTACTGATGGTTCATCTCGTCAGTCCGAGATACTCGAGGTGCTGGTTCAAGTGCGTGGCGAACATTGCAAGCTTGTCTACGGCCTTGTTGTAGAAGGGAAAGGTGGACGGTTCTTCCTCGCGCCGAAGCTTCTTGAGCACCAGCACGTGGTGGCACGTCCGCACGTGCGGTACCCAGACGCGGAACGTCGCCGTGTCGCGCGCGACGTCCCAAATGATTGGCCACAACCGATGCGTCGAGTCCATAAACACGAAATGGCTGCCAACACGCGCTGCCTTCATCAGCGATCGCAAAAACACGAAGTCGGTGTCGCGCAACAGCCGAAAGTTCTCGACGCACACAAACGAAAACACAAAGAGGTTGGTGGATAACGCATCGATGTGCGCCGCCCCGTTAATTGGCGCGTCGATGTCTTCGGTGATATCGCACATTTTGAACGACCACGTTGCGTTGCGGTAGCCCAATGATTGGAGCGCCGAGTTTACGCTTGTGATAGCACCTCCCCAACCAGGTTCGTTGTCATAGACGTTGGTGTGAAGGACAACGTCGCTTTCGTCCACACGCAGAAACTCTAGTAGGTAGACCATCCCAATAGCATCGTATCCAGGGCCGCCACCGTAGAGACCGAGCTGCCACTTCTTGGTTTCTGTGCTTGATCCAAAGAGCTCGGACCGCAGCTCGCTCATTTCTTTCGTTAATAAGACGCCAGGAAAGTTGCTGCAGCGATTGATCTTGGCAAAGATATATCCTGTACGAGCATGGGCATTCTCAAACGATGGCCGAACACCTGTATTGGTCGAGTCGCACAGCCCCATCTTCAGTGTGTACGTATCCTCCTTGGACTGTGTAGGTAGCATCTCGACCAAAAGCTTCAACAGCGCATTGTTCTTGGCCTTGACAAAGTGGGTCCAGTGGTGCTGGAAGGGTCGACTGCGCATGTTGAGCGGTGACTTCTTGTGCAGCGCCAGTTCGCCCTCCGCATACTGGATCATTGGCGACGTGAAATACCATCGGCGGCACACACAGTGCAGCACCTTCTGCTCGTGGGTTGTCAGGAACGCCGCGACAAGCACGCTGCTCGTTGTGTCTTCCAGCACGTGCATTCGGATCCCCAGTCACTATTCACACGTCACAAGCAGCCAAAGGGTCTTCTATTCAGGTCGTACCTACCGGTCTGGTTCACCAGCGAACCGTCAGCTAATGGAACCGTTCTACCAAAAAACCTTAAATGAATGACCATCATTCCGCCATTTCGGCGATCCAAAAGTTGGTATCCATCTCGTCTCCCCGTGTCCTTCTTTTTCTCCCTTTGCAAGTCAATCCGAATCAGATCCAACATTTGGAAATTCGCTGACACTTCCCGACGAGCTAGTATGGCCCCGCCCATCATGGAGGTCGCATGGACCGACTTGGTGGTCTTCTCGCTTAACGGCCGCCGCGTGACGCTCCAGCGGCCGCATCCTAACCTCAAGCTCATCGCGTACCTCCGCGACGTTGCGCGGCTCACGGGCACCAAGCTCTCGTGTGGCGAAGGCGGCTGTGGCGCCTGCACAGTCGTGCTCTGCCACCGTCCGCTTGAAAAGCTCCCATCACTTGGAATCAACGCCAACGCCACCAACGCCAAAAACGATGAGAGCGTTGTCTTCCGAGCGGTCAACGCCTGTCTCTTTCCCGTCGCCGCGCTGGATGGGTTGGAAGTGATCACGATCGAAGGCATTGGCTCCAGCGTCACTGGCTTGCACGCCGTCCAGAAACGCCTCATCGATAACAACGGCTCGCAGTGCGGTTTCTGTACGCCCGGCATGGTCATGAACATGTACGAGTTGATGCGGCGCACCAAGACGCGCACAGCGCGCGAAATCGAAGACCACTTCGACGGCAATCTCTGTCGCTGCACGGGCTATCGACCGATCTTTGAGGCCTTTCATTCGTTCGCCACCCCTCCGCTTGCGTACGAAGATACGGGTGCCTCTGTCCCTAGTGAGGTGCCAGCCGTAGAGACACTACCACCCGCGCTGGCGGCGTGTGAGTTTGCCGACGACTGGCTGCTCGTCGACAGTGTCGAGACTGGCAAGCAAACAATCTGCGAGGCCAAGTGTGGCGGTCGACACACCGGCTGCTCGACGTATTTGGAGCTCGAAGAGCTTTTCCCGCCGCGACCGCAATCGCTGGCGGCCGCGGCGCCGCACGACGCGACCCAGGACATCCAGCCGTCGGATTTCATTATCAATTTCAAGCCGCGACCGCTCAAGATTGAGGTGCTTGATGCCGACGGCACGACCACGCACAAGTGGTATCGTCCGCTCACGCTCGCCCAGTTGCAGTCTGTCCTGGGTGAGAATTGCCTCACCCAAATTGCCTTTGTCGGCGGCCGTACGGCCCATGGCGTGAGCAAGTACTACAACGACACGGCGCCGTACAACCGGCCGAGCGAGAGTTTAGTGCAAGTCGAACTCAACTACATCACCGAGATGAAAGCCCTCAAGGTGGATGCGACCAAGCGGCATGTTGTCATTGGCGCCGCCGTGACGATCGCGACCGTGTGCACCTTTCTCGAGCACTTTGAGAGCGACGAGTTTGATACCACGGCGTTCCGAGAGCTCGCGACGCTGCTCCAGCGCGTGGCCAACAACCAAGTCCGCAATGCAGGGACGTGGGCCGGCAACCTCAGTCTCTGTCGCACACACCCGTCGTTCGTCTCGGATATCGCTGTGGGCCTCATGGGCATTGGCGCGACACTCACGCTGCTCAACGAAAAGCTCGAGCACCAAGAAAACGTGGCGATCGATGCCTTCCTTGCCACGCCGTGGTCGGATTTTACCGTGGTCCTCGCCATGCAGCTGCCGCTGTTGCCTCTCCACGACCCCAGCAAGAAACACCAGCGCCTGAGCTGTTACAAGGTCGCCCAGCGGCCGCAGAACGCCCACTCCCACGTCAACGGCGCGATCTGGCTCGCGACGCGCACGGACCAATCGCCGTCGGTGTGTGTCGACGTGCGCGTCGTGTTTGGCGGCGTCTGCAAGCACCCGTCGCGTTTTCCACTCACGGAAAAGTATCTGAGTGGACGCGTGATCACGCAGCAAACGCTTCTCGAGTCACTAGCCGTTCTCGAGCGGGATCTCCACGCCATTGGCGCGAGCGACGCATTCGGCTCGCTGTCGTTTCGCCTCTCGGTCATGAAGAACCTACTGTACAAGGCGTTTCTCGCGATCGTGCCGGACGCCGACCGCTCGGATCCTGCGGTCGCGTCGGCCTCGACCAAGCTGCTGCGTGGTATTTCGTCCGGCACGCAGTCGTTCAAGCCGAGCGAAGCGAAGTCGCCCGTGTCGCAGCCGATTCCCAAGCTAGGCGCCAAACTCCAAGTCACGGGCGAGGCCACCTACACGGCCGACAAGGACCTGCCGGGTAATGCTCTCTATGGGGCCATTGTATTTAGTCGCTCGGCGCTTGCGACCATCGTGAGCATTGACAACGACAGCACGACGCAGTCGCTAAACGGCGTCGTCGATATCCTCACGGCGGCCAACATTCGTGGGCAGAACGACGTGTCGGCCGGCACGAAAGCAGAGCTACTGTTTGTACCAGTCGGTGGCGTCGTCCGGTGCATTGGCATGCCTATCGCTCTCGTGCTGGCGACCACAGCCGAGATGGCCGAGCACGCGGCGGCGACTTGTGTGGTCGAGTACGGAAGCGTCCCCGCAGACCAGCTCTGGCACGGCCAGTCGCCCGACCAGCCGATCGTCAATATTGACGCCGCCGTCCTGGCCGGTACGCTTGCGCCCGGCCAGGACCCGATCTTCATGGGCGATGTCACTGTCGAAGACAAGCTCACGCGATGCAAGCACACGCTCACGGGGTCCATGCTGCTCGGTGCCCAAAAGCATTTCTACATGGAGCCCCAAGTCTCGGTAGCCTCGCCTCAGGAAGGCGGTGTGCTTCTCATCGAGACGTCGTCCCAGGACCCGACGTTCCTCCAGCAGCAGCTCGCGGCCGTGCTCCAGGTCCAGCACAACCAACTCACGGTCCAAGTCCAGCGCGTCGGCGGCGGCTTTGGCGGCAAGCTCACGCGGTGCGTCATTAACGCCGCGGCCGCCGCCGTCGCCTCGCAAAAGCATCGGTGCGTCGTGCGCGTCTTGAACGACCGCAGCGCCGACTTTCGCTTGGTCGGCGGGCGGGAAAACATGCGCGGGTCCTATACCATCGGCTTTGACGACGACGGCTACGTCCACGCCGTGGACCTGCGGCTCGACGTCGACTGCGGTTATGCTATTGGCGACTCGGCCAGCTCGGCCGAGATGGCGGTCAATTGGTCGGACTCGTCGTACCACGTTTCGTCGTTTCGGTGCCGGGCGTTTCTCTACCAGACCAACACCCAGACCTGCACGTCGCTCCGCGCGCCCGGCGTCCCCCAGTCGCGCGTGCTGTACGAAGCGGCGCTGCACCACATCGCCGAGACACTGGGCTTGCCCATGCGCTGGATCCAGGAACGCAATTTGTACAAGGACGGCGACCGCACGCCGTACGGACAAATCCTCAACGGTGTTCGCTTTCACGAAGTGTGGGATCGCCTGCTCGTGTCGTCGGCCATGGAGCAGCGCGAAGCTGCGATTCAAGTGTTCAACGCCAACAACAAGTGGAAGAAACGCGGCATTGCGAGCACGCCCACGAAATACGGCATGCAGGTCTCGGGGCGCAAAGACGGGGCGCGCGTCGAGGTCTTTGCCGGCGACGGCAGCGTTGTGCTCTCCCACGGCGGCTGCGAGATTGGACAGGTATGTCAAAGGTTATCATAGTGACTACTACGGGAGGACGGGAACAACTAACTGAGTTGGTTTTTGCGTAGGGCATCCACACCAAGGTCGCCCAAGTGTGTGCGTACGCACTGGGAATTCCCATGCATTTGATTTCTGTGCGCGCAACTTCGACCGACAATACGCCCAACAGCGAAGCCACCGGTGGCTCTAGTACGTCCGAGTCGGTCGCCCAAGCTGTGTTGTATGTTTGATTTTGTGGATCCCGGATCAGATACATTGTACTAACGGAGTTCTGCTTTGTCTGTCCGAGTAGAGCGTGTTGTGCGACACTCAACAAGCGGCTCAAGCCGATCCGGGACGCCAACCCCACCAAGTCCTGGACTGATATTGTCCAGCTCGCCCATGCCGACGGCGTCTGTCTCTTTACCGGCGCCCAGCCGAAGAAAGTCATCCCTCAAGGCGACTCGTTTGACTATTTTGTCTATGCCGCGGCCTGTAGCGAAGTGGAGATTGACATTCTCACGGGCGAAATCAATATTCTCGGTGCCGAAATCGTCTACGACTGTGGCATTAGTCTCAACCCGGCCATCGATATTGGGCAGATCGAAGGCGGCTTTGTCATGGGTACGGGGCTCTACCTCCAAGAAGACGTTGTGTACTCAGAGCCTGAAGGGGAGCTCCTCACGCAGGGCACGTGGGAGTACAAAGTGCCGTGCTCGAAAGATATTCCGGAGAAGTTTAAAGTCACGTTGCTGGAGAATGAGTTGAATCCCAGCGGCATCCTCGACTCCAAGGCTACGGGAGAGCCGCCCTATGCGTTGGCCACGAGCGTCTACTTTGCCGTCACCAAGGCACTGCTCGAGAGTCGTGAAGAGCGTGGGATTGATGGCTTTGTCCACGTGGACGTGCCCGCAACGGTCGCGCGCCGCCAAGATGCTGCGTCGATCCAGCCCAAAGACTACGTTGTGTAAAAGAAAATGGAAATGTGGCGAATAAAAAGATCAAAGTGTAAATGGAATTTCTATTGAAGGAGCTTGTGTAAGTAAGCGAGGGGAGACGGCGGGTTCAGCGCACGCGACACGGTCCACAGATTTCTATCATCAGCGTAGTAAATAGCGAGACTTGCTGCGAAGAAGTTTGGAAAATCTCGAGGCAAGTTCAACGTGGTGAGTGTGAAAAGCCTGGGCTCTCACTTACTCGTCGTCGAGGTCCGAGTCCGAGTAGTACTCGCCGCGCTTCTCGGCCTCCTTCTTGGCCTTGAGCTTGGCCTTGATCTCTTTGCGCGTAAGCTTGCGCTTGATCTTGGTCTTGGTCACGTTGCCAAAGGCATCGATCACTTCTTCTTCGTCCTTCTGCTCAATCTTGGTCTTGTCCTCCGGGACCTGGCCATCGATCGACAAGCGACCGTTCTCGACGTTCCACGTTTCTTGGCACAGCGCCGAGGTGAACTCGTTGTTGTGCGAGATCATGACGACACCGCCGTTGAACTCCTTGATGGCCGAGGCCAAAGCGCCCAACGAGTCGCGGTCGAGGTAGTTGGTCGGTTCATCGAGCACAAGGATGTGCGGGTTGAGCCACATGGCAGCACCGAGCACGACCTTGACCTTCTGGCCACCCGAGAGACCGCGCATGCGCGAGTGGGTACCAAATTCGGCACCGAGACCGAAGTTGTCGAGGTGCTTCTGGACGGCAATGGCCGTGACCGGCCGGGCCTGGAGGTTGGCACGCGCGGCTTCACGGTCATCGGCAATCTGGAGGAGCTTGTCCCAGCCCCACTTTTCCATCTTCTCACGCGGCACCCACGAGTTCTCGTCAACCGGGCACTTGTCCCACTTGAGCTCGTACTCAAAGCTCTTCTTGAACTTGCGGCGCGACACAATCTCCTCGAGCACACGCTTCTCACCTTCCCAGTTCACCGGAAGCTTCATCTTGGCCTTGTCTTCGGCCGAGAGCTTACGGGTCTCCTTGGCGAGGAGCTCCTTGTCCTCACCCGACTGGAAACGCCACTGGATGTACTGGTTGGCAGTAATGTCCAAGTGCTCTTCAATGTGGTGGAACGCGTGCTGAGCAACGTAGGCGAAACGGAGCGACGGGTGCTTCCACACCGCGCCCTGGGTCGGCTCGTTCTCGCCCGTGAGGATCTTGATGAGCGTCGACTTACCGGCCCCGTTCGGGCCGAGCACGGCAATGCGCGAAGCCAGCGAGCAGGTCACCGAGATGCCGCTGATCGACGGCTTGTCACGGCCAGGGTACTGAAGCGCACAGTCCGTAAGACGAATGATCGGCTTACCCTTGTTCTTGATATCAGCAAGGAAACCCGGCTCCGGGAACGTAAACTTAAAGGCCGCAGCCTCCAACTCGTAGTAGGTCTTGGCCTCAGGCTTGACCTCAACAAACTTGGAAAGGTTGCCCTTGTAGATCTTGAGCTTGCGGTTCTCGTAGTGGATAATGTTGGTGCACACATTGTCGAGGAAGCCCGAGTCGTGCGACACAATGATCGAGGTCACGTCCGTGAGCGACGTGAGGTAGTTCTCGAGCCACGCAACGTTCTTGACGTCCAAGTGGTTGGTCGGTTCATCAAGCAACATGATCTCGGCCTTCATCAGCATGGCACGCGCCAGTTCGAGCTTCATCTTCCAACCACCCGAGAGCGAACCCACGGACTGAGCCTGCATCTCATCAGTGAAGCCGACGCTTGTGAGCATGCCCGACACTTCGTCGTGCGGGAGCAACTTCAGGTTCTCATCGTTGAACATGAAGTCCAACACCGGCAGATCGGCGTCCTCGGCCTGGAGGTTGTGCTCGACAAAGACCGTGCGGAGCTCGTCCTTGGACGGGAAACCTTCGAGCTGGCCCTTGGAGATCGCGCGCATGAGCGTCGACTTGCCACAACCGTTGGGGCCGCAGAGACCGTAACGGTGGCCCTTCTTAAGGCGGAGACGGGCGTTGTTGAGCAGAATCATACCACCGTACGCGAGCGAGAACTCGCAGTTACAGAGGTCCGGCTTGCCTTCGTCGCAGTCGACATCCTCAATGAAGATCGACTTGTTCTCACGGAAGCACCGGTCGCGGATCGAGTTGGCGACAACCTTGGTCTCGGTCATGAAGTTCTTGAAGTAGAGGTTGATCTGCTTCTCAAACGTGATCTTGTTGAAGTTGCGGGCCACGACAAAGAAGAAACAGATACCGGCGACGTAGTCAATCGTGACGGCATCGATCTCGGCCTTCTTGGCGGCGGCATCTTCGGCGACCGACTCCTTGACGATCTTAAGAATGTTGTCATAGTCGACCTTCATGTCTTCCTCCGAGACTTCGACAGCACCGCCGGCCACGAAAAGCGTGTGGTGGGCGCGCGTGGCAACGTCACGGCACTCAGGGTCCGAGACCGTGTCGATGATCTTCTGGAGACCAGGGAGCAGCTTGGGCATGAAAAGCTGTGCCTCGGCCGGGTCGTCCATGAGCTTGCACATGTTGTCAATGATGACAGCGGCCTGACGCTTGACAGCGGTCTTGCCTTCCTTCAGGGCACGCTGAAGCAGCGGCTCCATGAGCGCAAGCGCCGGGGCCTCGACGGTCTTGACGAACGTTGTCGACGCGAGCTTGTGGGTGCACTCAGCGACCTCGGCCGGGTTGGCCATGCAGCTGACAAGCGCCGGGATGAACGGCTCAATATCCATGTTGCCAACGACGTGGCAGACCTTGGTCAGGGTTTCCTTCGAGGCGACCTTGACTTCGTTACGCGTGTCCCACATGCAGTCAGTGACGACCGGGATGATATCCGGGAGGCATCGCGAGACCTGGAACGGCGCAACCGTCGAGAGCTCGGCAATCAGGTCAAGGGCGACCTTCTTGGTCTGCCACTTGGCCGTGCGCTCGAGGCCCTTGAACAGGATCGGCAAAGCACGGATCGTGAAGTTCTTGTTCATCGACGAGATGATCGTGAGCGCGGCTTCTTCCGCGGCCGGACGCACAAACACCTTCTTGTCGGCCGTAAGCTCGAGCAAGTCGCCAAGCAACGGGACAATGTAAGCTTCAGTCCGCTCGGCGTACTTCTGCATCAAGTCGTCCACCAGGTACGCCGAGACCACCTTGGCATCGGCGTCCGCGCCGATCAGCGCCTCGTGAAGCTGCTGGGCAACGACGGCCAAGTTAATGTCCTTGTCGTTGTTCACGAGCTCCGAGAGCTTCTCGGCCGCGACCTTCTTCTTGTCGTCGGCATCGGCCTTGAACGCCTGCTGGAGCGCCTCCGTAAAGTGCTTGCTCTTGTCAATGGCGAGCTTGCTAATGCCTTCCGCTGGAGAGTAAGGAGCCATGGTCGATCGCGAACGAGCCGAAAAGAGGAAGGGGGAGAGGAAGGAGGAGGCCGACTTGGAAGAAGGGAAATTCCAAAATGAACGATTGGGAGGCCTACGTTTGGCGGCCGATGGCGCCGCCCGGCCACTCAAATCCACTCGGAGCCCCACGCGAGCCGAAAAGCCACAGCCACCAACCCATGACCGCTCGATGGGTGGGTTTGTTTGGTTGGCGAGTTGGGAAAGGGGTTTCACGTCACCGGCCCCCTCTCGCTCCAAGTCCAACATCCAACCAACCACAGGCGTGTGTGGTTGGGGGCGGGACGGTAAACTACGAAGAAACATTACCGACGATAAATTGCAACGGAGGACCGTGGCCGTGGCCTGGCTCGAACACACAAGAAGCGGACCGGACAGACAGACAGACAGACAGACAGACAGACAGACGCGGACCGAAACGAAACGAAAGCCGACCTCGGCGTGGGGAGGCAGACGAGGCGGCGACGGAAGATTCGAGGAGCAAAAAGAAAACTTTCACTTTGAGTTGGATTGGAAGGGCAGTCGCCCTGTCGCTCGCAACCCAGTTATCGTTGCGAAAAATTAACTTGAAAACTGTAATGCTTGACATTGAAGGGGTAGGGCTTGGAGAACACTGAATCTAGAGCTGGGACTGGTCGTGCTGAGTTTGACTCTGAAACCACCACCACCAGGAGAGGGATCGGATCACCGAACCTGCACTGCCAAGTCCTGGCCTGACAAGACTAATATTATTAGAAGACCCATTTTGGCAAAAGCCAACAGATGTGGGGCTTGTTACAATGTGACGGCAACTGTTGTTCCGTACCACTTTAGGAGACGGGGAGAGGTGGACTGGCTCTTCTCTGCCTATTCGCGCCGTAAAGTCCTATCTATTCTCTGCGCTGTGTGGCAACTCCTCGTTTTGCAACACGAAGATACATCTTCGCGAGCATGAACCAACCGCCTAGCCGTTGAGAACAGTGTGTGGAGATTCTACGGAGCGATCCGATCATGAAAATAAGTGCCAGTTGAATCCGTTGAAAATTTAAAGATTGAGCACATTTATAGTGCTCGTGAGACGCGCCAGACATCCAGTGTCGTTTCATTTTTCGGAAAATCCTGAAACGTCGCACGTACGTGGCGGGCTAGTTCAGTTTGTCTCTTGGTGAGCAAAAGTCCCAACAGCCATGGGGTTTCTTTGTGAAGCCACCCAACGACTGGTTTTCAGCAACTGATGACTCGCGCGAATTTTTCTCATAAAAATAACGCGTATCTTACAAAGTGAATTCGTTTGACTTCAAAGTGGAATTACACCTATCCCTTCAAACCTCTGATTGCCAGATATTCATGATCCCATCTATTTTGACAGGTAGTTCTCTGCTAGCAGGTTCCCGAGTCTTTCTCGAGAGCGGCATTGAAGTAAAACTGGCTTGCGAAGATGCAAACAAGTACATGAGCTTCTCGCAGCACGTTCCGCATACCCTCTATCTCCGCCGTGAGTGCCGCCGGAATTATCTGGAAAAAACCCGCAGACGTGCGCCATTTCTTACTGGTGTTCCTTGTTAGTGGACGCTGACGTAGGGATCGCGCTGCACATCATTTCCGCTAACGTTGAGGCGATGGAAGCTGATGCCTAACTATGAAAACTTCGCCCCAATACGATGCTGGACGAGGCTACGTTGAAGTCCACAATCCAATACTGTGCGGAGTCTCCCATACGACACTTGGAGTCCAGATCGCTCGATATATTTCTCTAGTTTCATCTCCGGCACTGTTGGTGATCTTTTCGGTACTAAATTTCACAGGTTTCGTGCGTGGCGTCGTCCGTACGTCAGCACGTCCTTTTGTCGAATTGCGGATCAGATTGGAGCCAGCTCACGTGCGTGTCATGCGACGGTTGGTGTTGGATCCACCACCCAAAGACCCAGGATTTGCGTCACACCCACGAAAAGGCACAGTGAAGAGAGCGGTCGGAGATCTGACGCAGGGGATGTGGGCAAGCGGTGGATGAGGTACGAAGAGGAGAGCGGACCGCCTGTTCTGGGCAAAGACGGGCAACGGAATGGACGCGAGTGCGGCTTTGTTGGCACCCGCCCCCTTTCGCTCTTCCTTCTCTTAAATCCGTGCATGGCATCCACGCTGGCCACCAACCCGAAGCACGGGCGACCAACATGGATCGGTCGCTACTCGCGCTGGTTTTCTGGGTCCTCTGATGTCCCAGGCCAAGCCACTAGCTGACATCATTAGCGACAAGTCGATCACTCCAACAACTGAAGCTTGTTCGATTTAGGTGGGAAATGCTATCGTCGAGCATATGAGCTAGATTTACCAGTCATACTCAAGGACGAACTGTATAGCACCGGCGACCAGAAAGAAATTCTTGTTTGTGAGGGCTTCCACGTCAGCTTTATCGAAATCTCCCGCACAGCGACTCGCGCCTGAAATGCGAAAATCTGCATTTGTATAGTTCTCGTGCGGCTCGTCCATGGCGACGAAGCACGAAGCGCTGCCAGTACTATGGTCTTAACATGATTTCGTCGCTCTCTACCCGCTTGGCCGACAATCCGTCGACCAGCGAAATCGACTGGAGATCAGCCACTGCTGTAGATGTTAGGGGTGCACATAAATGCACCCCTCACATCGTTTCGTTTCGCTGTGACGCTCGCTCATGACGACTCGGACACTGGCTTCACCGCCGGAATCCGTTTATGGGTCGGAGCGGGGCGGGTCGGGTTTGTCTCGTAGTTGTGCGTACAGCTGACCACCTGTGGCCGCGAGGCCAGGCCGTGGTCGTGACTCACACTCGTCAGGCGGCTCTGGCCAGCGGTCACGGAAATTTCATTTGCGAGACGGCTGACCAGCGGCCGGTGCTTGGTCCACTCGCACTTTCCCATACTAAAGGGCGTCGTCATCGTCCAGTTGTTTGGACGGCGCCGTCCACAATCGCATCTCCAGTCGTCTCGCGAAGCGATGGCGGCCAGTGAGCATCGACTAGAATACGGAAAGTAAATAAATAAAATACCGAACCCACATGCCAACGATTTGTCCAGCACTCACCGTCTGCACAAAAACGGCAACGTAGCCTGGGCTTCCTTAAACGATTCCGTCATCATCGCCTGGACAAAAACGCGAGCGTCGCACAGAGTCCCGCTTGAGCAGCTGAGGAGTTGCTTTATTTCAGTTGATTTCGGCCAACCGCAGCCAATCGTGGCACCACTTATTTGGTTCCAAAAAGGACGATCATTGGGCCGCGCTTGGCTTCTTGGCGGGCGGGACCGCAGCCGTCTTGGCATCGCGCGTAGGTGCCACCGTTCCGGCTGTGACCCACGGCGCCTTCCCGGTCACGCTTGCGAGGTCGAAATTCGGCGCGCGCGCGCCAACGCCCGAGTGCGTGCTCATGTCGGTCGGTGCTTGAGTTGGTGTCCACGTGCACGGCAGCAGCGACCCAAACACAAGGTGCTGGATCACAGGGAATTTCTTAAGCACTTCGCCTTCGTACAGCTTGAGCATGCCACCGGCGATTTTCTCCCACGATGCGACGGCACTAATGTCATTTAGCATCGGCGAGGTTTCGGCAAACGGCGAGCCCGACTTGACTTCTTTGATAAACTTGATGGCTTCCAAGTACAAATACTCGTGGCAATAGGTTTCCAACACAGTGTCGTCGTGGATCGCCTCGGGCACAAACTCGGATTGGCCTGAACCATTGATAAACGGATAAAACCGTGACCTCTCTGGACAATTGTTGGTGAGTATTGGGGCGTACGTACCGATCAATTGGGCAGCGCCAAAGTAGAACGGCAGACATTGGTAATCATCCAGACCCCAGACGCCGTGGGAGCCAGCAGGCTCGAGCATGTATAGCTTCTGCAGGCGGCGCATGAGCGTCAAGTACGAAGCAAACACACGCAGCACGATCGCAGGGAAATCCGACTGCTTCAAGAACCCAATCTTGTGCAAGCACACTGAATAATAACATATAGGTCAATCCACACCATCACATAGAACAAATGTAAGGACACAGAATCCCAACGCACCGAGCCAGACAATAAAGTTCGTCTCGTGGCCGGTACCATAGTCAATGCGGACGCGGTTGCCAAAGCTCTCGTTAAAGTACGCCATAAGCTCGATGATAGCACCGTGGTGCTCTTCAGGCAGTAGTTTCTCGTGCAACGCCTTCGACCGCTGCAGAGTACGAAAAAGATCAAGAGATTATACTCTCGTATCCTTCCCGCCGGGAGTATATATGTCACGATAGTCCAGACCTACCTCAGTGACGCGATCGTAGAATGTACGGTAAGCCTTGTTACCAAACCGCATTGGCTGCTGAATCGGAGGAATTTCGTCGATCCACGAGTTGACCTCGCATATCATCGCGACCGCCTTCTCCACATTCTATGAGACCACATAACACAAAATACCCTCTTAAGAAATGTCTCTTGACCAGGAAGGACAACCTATTAAATAGACGAAAACGTACGGGGGAGACCGCATACTCGCCAGAGATGCGCAGTCCTCGCACGCTTTCGTTGAGATGTTTGACAAACACAAGGATCATCTCATAGGGCTACAAACAAAATGGGATATTTCTCCGTCAGTTTCTAGTCGTTGACGCCTGTAAAATACCTCAAAATATGCGACGTTCGACGCTGCACCTTGGAGCCGATGAAGCTTTGCAGATCGCGCTCAGCAAAGATCGCGCGCGCGGGCTCTCTATACGTTGGTGCTGCCATTGTTCTCACTCGTCTCGACGATCTGCTCGCGCGTGCCTTTGGGGTCCTTGATTGAAGAACCGGCGGAGCGACAAGGCCAATTTTAACACGATAAGTGCGCTTTTTAACGATAAGTTCGATCTAACCAGTTCGACAGTTTCAGCTGTTAAGTTTACTTGAAGTCATCACTAAGTACGGTTCTGTCCTGAGTGACATCACCTTTGTGAAATTTCTCAATGGTGACCTCATGACGGGTACTGCTGCGGGTACTTGGCGATGTGCTCCATGAGCTCGCGTCTTGTTCCTACGCATCGCACACACACAAGCGCATTGACCCTCAATGTCTACTAGACTGTGATCTTAAAAGCGGCGAAACGTACCTGTAAATTCGGCGGCTTGTGATTGAGCACATCGTTAACCATGGTCTCCAACGCCGGCAGCGGCTTCTTCTCGCCGATCGTCAGCGACTCGAGCACGGCCTCGCACGCGTTTGTGTAAAGTGCTTTAACCTGTGAGTCCGTAAGCCATCGTCGGCGCTACAATGCAACGGTCGCGTGAGTATATTACGGAAAGATCGCTCAGTAGAATCCTCTACAGTCAAGTAGCGTTTCGTGCGGTCAATGGGGTTGAGCTCGTCGGTCCATTGGCGGATCTCGTCGGTGCTACGGTAGAGTGTCGAGTTGTCGGACGTCGAGTGGTGGCCTTGGCGATACGTCATGGTCTCGAGCAGCACGGGCCGGCTGTGCTCGCGGGTAAACGTCCGCCGCCCGCATTGCGACGTGGACCGCGATGACGTCGTTGGCGTCCACGCGCAGTCTCGTGATCTCATAAGCTTTGCCACGCGATGCAATGCCGTCGCTTCGAAACCGCTCGCGCATCGGCGTGCTGATGACGTAGCCGTTGTTGCGGCAGATAAAGTGCACAGGGCAGTCTTTGGTCGCGGCCACATTGCCGTCGCCAAAGTACGTGACCGCGATGCGGTCTTCTTTGGCGAGCTTGGCGTACGCTGAGCTGCACCACGTTCGTGTCGAGCTGCGTCACGAGCTCTTTTCCCAACTCTGAATCGTCAGTGCCATTGACAATGTCGTAATTCTCGTCCACAACTGTTCCATCATCACGACGCTCAGGCTTCTATGTTGGGCACTGGTCTTTCCATTTTCGTTTTGTCCCTCGAAAGCACAACGTGGGTGCATCGTGGATTGGATCACGAAACTCAATCTAACCCGCCAGCGGCATGTTGGTGCCCGGGAAGTTGTCTGTCATGAAAGCATATGCGAGAACACCTTTGGGCAATGCGATCTCTGAAGGTGCAATTGATAGCAAAAATAGGGTGAATAATACCCATATACGATGCTGAGAAACATAATATCACCTCTTTTTGGCGTCTCTTCCATGATGATCGCATCTCACGCGTAGAACAACAGTGGTTGATGCAATAACTCCGTACGGACCTCAGGTCGGCTACACTTGGATGGCGTCAAAGACAAAGGCCGGGACAAGACTGTCGAGAAAGCTGCGCTCGATCTTGGCGCACCGCGCGAACTCCAGCATGAAAATGAGCGTGTTCACGACCTCGACGGGCAGCTCCGTGCTGGTGGACTTGCCCTTGGCTCCACCACCATTTGCTTGGTCCTTGGTGAAAATGTCATTGACCTTAGTGCGCACGTACTGACCGAGGTACGCGAGAAACTTGTCCGTGTACGATGGATGAAACTGCTTGAAAATCGTCAAAATACCCAACAGCAGGGGTTCGCCATCAATGGGATTCTTGCCCACACGGGCAAGTGCCCCGAAATTGCGGTCATACTGGAGCTTGGGCATGTAAGCGACGACAAACAGCATGCAGAGCACAGCGAGGCCATCGAGCGGCGCATCGACCGTAATATAAATCTTCTGGAACGGATCGTTGGCGCCAATGTTCTCGAGGTACTTGTTGAGCTCGACGAGGATCGGATTGCCATCGGATCCAGGATACGGCTTGTTCTTGGGGTCACGGTAGTGGGCCCGAATGTCATTTAACAGCGACTGGTTCAACGTGTCGAGTGTACACGACAATAAATTGGCATCGAGACGGCTTGAAAAGGACAATTCGCTTGAAATCTGGCGCCGAATGAGCGCGGCTTGGCCGATAATCAGCACGGCTTTAAGCAGTTTGCTCATGATTTTCTCGACTTTTTTCAGGGCAGCATCGTAGAGCCGACTCGAGTGCTCGGGGATCTTCCACTCGGGCTGGAGCGCGGTCGAGACTTGGTCAAGGAGTGCATAGTACGGCGTCACGGCCGTGCCCCAGAACTTGACGAGATTATTCAGCGTATGCACAATGCGGAACGAGAGCATGCGATCGAGTCCAGCGAGCCCCAACAACCCGACACTTTTGTGGAGCACCGAGAATGCGCTGATGCCACACACTTCCGTACCGTCTTCAGAGAACCAGCCAATGCACTGCGGCGAGTACACCGTCGTGTGCGGATCGGTCATGATAAACAGTGCGTGCATGAGGCGCCCCATGAAGTTGACGCTCATTTCGCCGGGCGGCGGCTGGAACCGAGGAATCGGAATTGCGCGGCTTTGGTACTGCGACGCGCGGTCGTATACTTTTTTCTTGAGGTAACGATTGCACTCTTGCTCGACATTGTAGTTGATAATGCGCGAGAGCTCTTCGTGCCACATGCGCAGGCCGTAGATATTGACATAGTCTTGAATGTACTCAAACGAGAGGCGGTAGGCATTGAGCGTTGACGCCAGCTCGACGAAAATGCCGTGGCATTCGTCCGAGGTGTTTTTCTCAAACATGAGCGTATCGTGAAACGCCTTGGACACGCGGTACACAAGCTCTTTGCGGAGACCGTCTTCAAGGACTTGGCGCGGATCGACTTCAATGATCCCAAGCAGCGTACGCTTCATGGCGAGAATGCCTTCCGTGTACTTGGACACTTCGTTGGTCGCGCGCGCGAGGCGGTAGCGTTCGTTCAGTTGGGCGTGGTTCTTGAGCAGTGTGTTTTCAAATTTGACTGGGATCGGCTGCATGTGGTCGGTCTGGAGCTTAATAATCCCCGCCAAAATGCGAAACACGCTTTGTGGAATCACCTCCATGACACGACGCACATAATCGACGAGCTCACCCGAATAATACTCGGCCACCGAGATCACATCCTCAGATCCGCACTGGTGGATCCGCGTAAGCGGCACGTCGAGGATCGACGCGAGCTTGAGAAACAAGGCCCGCAATAAAATGACCGACGACGGATCGTTCTTGACGCGCTGGTGGAGAATGTTCATAAAATCATTGATGATATCCCATGCGTACGAGAGTTCCGAGACGTTCTCAATGATCGCCATGACTTCGTCGCGGATGCGCACCGTGCGCACCATCTCGGTTAAGAACTCGCGCGATTCTTCGAGGTACGCTTTAACCTGCAGATTCGTATCAATCTGATCGAATTGCTCGACGTGCCCGAGCGCTTCAATGAGTCGCTTAATGCGGCGTCCGGCTTTGACGTGATCGATATAGTCAAGTGAGTTGACTTTCTCCGAAAGGTCCTTGAACCAGGTCATCAAGTCTTCGTTGCGCTCGACGCGCGTGAGCGGCTTTTCACCCGAAAAGTACTCGCTCAGTTCGACCATGCGTTCAGAGGTCTCGCGCATGCATCGCTGCCAGCGCTCTTCTTTCGTATCGAGCAACAACTCAAACATCTGCTTGAGCTTCCACTCGAGCTGCGAGGCCTTAAGTAGTAGGGTAATCAGCTTGTCGGGGTCCGTGCCGCGGTCGAAAATCTCGCGCTGTTCTTTGGCATTGTTCATCATGGGGATCACCGGCTGGATGCGGCTGTGAAGGAGCGTCCAGCGGATCGTGACGTTGGCGTGGCGAATGCAGTTGAGCAGCGGATCCAAGTTCTCGAGCACGTACTGGTCCGTGAGCACGCCTTCGGTGAGGTAATAATTCAGCTCGTCAATGGATTTCTGCGTCTGCTGGAATTTCTTACGCGTGATGTGGGCAATGTTCGACGGCTCCAAGGTATTGGCGAGCGCGAGCCGCGCCGCGGGATACGCGGCCCACTCCATCGAGAGGTCGGCCACGGCGCCCATGTAGGTCGTGATTATGAAATTGTCGTTAAAGTGGCGGTCGACAATCTCGCGCATGCTTGCTTTTTCGTGGATGAGAATATCCGGCGCGAAATACAAAATCACAAACAGCATCGAGGCTTGGGCTGCGAGCCGTGTGCTGCGGTGGTTGCGATGCGGAAAGCTCGGTTCTTGGAGATAGACATCATCCGACTGGAGCTTACCAATCACCATGCTCACGACTTCTTCTGGAGGCGCGAACCGCTTAAAGTACCGCTCGGGGTACTGCGGCGGCTTGGGCTGGCCCGGCAAATAGCCTGTGACGCGGCAGAGCTTGCACACTTCGTCAATGTTCTCGAGCGCCGACTCGCCTTTGCTGCGGTAGAACGCAATAACCATTTTCTCACGAGTCGCGCCGGGGATCTTGCGGTCGAGCAGCAGCAAAATCATGCCGTAGAGATAGAGCGCTTCGCTCATGAGTTGGGCGCCGTCCGTGTCCAGGAGGATATTGGCGAGCGTGTGCTGGATGAAAAAGCCTTTTTCTAAGTCGTCGAGGAATTTGAGGTAGTCACTAATGTACTAAAAATGATCACGAGTGGTCAGCCTTTTCAGCAAGCTGAGTACGCTCGAGAAAATGAAAGAGCTCGTACCGTATAGACTCCCTCAAAGAGCTGGTAGAAACGATCGAGAATGTCGGCGTGGTTGTCCATGAACTCGTCGTCTACGTCCAGCAATTCCTAATACTCGCCAATACCCACCAATCAGCTCTGGGAATTCACGTTGATAGCCTACTCTGTCCAGTACCGTGTTGCTGTTGACCATGTTCTCAAAGTCCTCGGGGCTCTTAAGATACGCAAAATCGAAGAGGATATTGAGGTACTTGAGCTGCTCGGGGTCTTCGACATGGGACGGACCCACGAAGACACTACAGTTAGAGAGAGATACACGCAGCATACAATTGCCCTTGGTGAGACTCGATCATTGTATCTGGCGTGTGTAGTTTTCCTCACCCTGGAATATTCTGCGACAGTCGCAGCAGCTCGGCGATGATCGCGCTGCCGCGACTCACGAGCCGCAGAAGCGTCTGGCCGCAGTCGTTCTCTGGCGCGAGAAACTCCATCGCGGCGGCGGGTAGGAAGGCGGAGAGAGGACAGGAAGCAGCTAGGCGTTGGACTCGTGATCTCTCGCTCTTCTGTGTGTAGTTTGGTCACGAAGGGATGATGCAAGGAACAACACGGAGCATGTTCAAGGTATGGTGTGGTTCACACCACGATATTTTATTTCAGCCAATGGAAATGAATATAAAAATGCCAAAGCGAATTCGATTGGCTATAAATGAGCTCGCTCGTCATGTTGATGGTATCGCCGACCGACCGACCGGCGGAATCCTGCATCATACCATGGAGGAACTGGAGACACCACGAGCAATGCCACGCCAAGCTTCCCTCTCTTCGTATAAATATGTTAATATGTTTGCTCGGTCAGACCGATCTCATCGTTTCTATGACCCCAGGTTTGAGATTCTTCTCATCAAGCTCGATTTGGTGTCTGTTCTCCAGACGAGTCCAGTGTCCACTCGTCGGCTGGTGCCGTGTGACGAGCGGCGAGCTGTTTGATCTGCTTGAGCCGTTCCTCGCAGTTCATTATGAACCCGAGTTGCTCCTGATGGAATGCGTGGCACGCGAGGTTTGCATTAAGTGCGGTCTGACGCACACACGCCGCAACAAGTGCGCTGGGGACAATCTGGGTCCCATACAGCGGTCCAAACGGCGCGATCCCGGGCTTGCACTTGACTTGCGTGCGGTACTCGAGATCGTTCAGAGGCTGCACAATAATGTGGACGTCGTTAAATTGGCCCGAGAACGTCTGCACATCGTACTCTTCATCGCACTCCTACAAATTCACAGAGAGAAGGTCAGAAAACGATGGACGGATCATGGCGAATGGAAAATCCACTTGCCTTGAACACAACGTGAACAAAATCGTTGCCAATGTGCCGCTTCTTCTTCATCGTAGTGGACGAATACTTTCGGTCGCTTCGGTTCGTTGCGCCATCGTCTGGTGCCTCGAGTGCTCTCTCGATATCATCGTGGGTCGTCATCATGGTCGCAACATGGAACACCATCTAATACACATCCCAAATCGTCAGAGGGCCTCATCGCACACCAGAGTGAGGGGGATTGCTTACCTGTAGCGAATAGCAGCGGTACAGCAGCATGCATTTGCCGTCGGTCAGGCCGTCAGAGGTATCCATGCCACCTGTGTATCCACGGAGCCCTTCCAACTGCGTCACACTGCCGAGTGCCCGCAGAAACTGGATATACCGTAACGAACCACCAAATGTGCCCAGCAGTTCGACCTCTGCCTTGCGCTTGTTGCTACGGAGGTAGAGCACACCAATTTTGTGCGTTTCAAACTCGGGAGTTCGATCCAGTACGTTCAGTCCAAGCGAAAGCGATGGGCCATTCACCAAAAGCTGCGGTCGGTCTTCGACCCCCAAATCGAAGAGCTGCATCATTAAGAACACGGGATCGAATGTACGATTCGTTGGCGTATTGTCCTCGGCTTTGTCCGCAGCAGTCGGCTCCGCAGGGAAGGGTTGCGAATCCTCATCTAATCGCGCCGAGGTCACTGCCACGCCTTCACGTTCGAGGGTTGTAGATGGAGCAACGGCACTGTTACTTGAATCCGTCTGCTTCATCGGATCGGGCCCCTCGTCTCGCCGTTCATCACGAGCGGAATCAGATAAGTCTTCTTCAACTGGTGTCGTAGTTCCATTTTCAAGAAGGGAGATCGAACTCCGGAGTGCGGCATCACTTAGAAGCATTGGCACCATACCTTCGGATTCAGCCGGCGTCGCCTCACAAAAGAAAGAAGGCGATCCGCCGATGCCATCGTACGCTGGCAGTGGTGGCACCGGCAAATGGCGCGGCGGAATAGCCGAGTAATCTTTCCGGTTGACTAATGGAGGTGTCGTACGGACTGCTGTGGCTTTAAATCTCCTCCGCTCGGTCCCCGCGATCACCGTCTTTTCCTCTACGCGAGATTGGGCAAGCTGTCCTGGCGGTTGCGGTGGGCGATCGCTCCTTGTTGTGACAGCACGAATTCCAAGACTGTCTCGATCGATCATGGCTTCTGCGTCCTGGCGCTGACTGCTAATTTCAGGGTTCGAAACACTTGAAGTTTTTCTGACAGGAAATTTTAGGTTGAATGGATCCAGTTCGGTGATGTAGTCTTGTCGCATGGCCAAGTGCCATCGGGACGTGGAGCTAGCGCGACGCACGATGAGGAGCGATGGTCTGTTTGGTCGAACTTCAATCGTCACAATCGCATTGTGGTAAACCCACGAACGCCGTACAACATCTGCTTGCTTGTCGTCAGTGTCTTGGTGTGTTGTATCCGGATTTGTTATCCTCAACGCCGGTGCCGACACGAGCTCGGTTCTCGACAGAGCAAAGCACATGAGAAAGTCAATCGCAGCTTCAGCAAGTGTTAGTGTGTGGTCCGTGATGGCCAACGTCGCGGATTCTTTCAGCAGCGGAAGTGACATCGATGCCAATGAGAGGCGATGCTGCTTATCTTGGCACCGAAAGATAATTTCACATAGCACGCGGTAGGCGAGATACGTCGTGGCCTTATCAATGTGCCGACGAAAAGCGACGAGCACGAGGTCTTCCACCATACGGCTTTTATGGTCGAGTCGCATGTCGACGGTAGGCGTGCTTACGACCAAATTGCCAACCATTTCGATTACGGCAGCATAGCCGTCGCTCCGAAACGATCCGTCCGGCGTGACGAAACATGTCGTCGCACTCTGGAGCAGGAGGTCGAGTCGCGCCGACACCACGTCGGGAACAATATGTCCAAGAAGACTAATGGCGTTGGTCGCAGTGTGGAGCAATGTGAACTCGGCGTCAAAGATAAGCCGCAGACAACGAATTAAAAGCTGCTTCTCGTGGCGGGCTGTCACCATGACCGATGAATCCGATGATACAGAACGTCGGTCTCCATGCGTAGAAGTTGTCAATGCATTGAAGAGACTGGAGTGATGGGCACTCGAGATTTTCGAGAGCACTCGGGAGGTGAACGGAACCTGAGGCGATACAGGCTTGGTGTCGGCATAACTCGTCACGCCATGTCCACTGACTTGAGCTGCCGGCTGCGACGCAGTTTCGTCCACACTTGCAGTTCCGAAACTCGCACGGTGTGAGCTGTTCGCTCGGGGTCGTGACGGCCAGATCCACGCCGATCCACTGTGCGTTGAACTGGTGTCGAGCTCCTCACCAACCGTGGGTATGAAGTCGTGCTCCGAGATGAGAAGCTGCACGTCGATTGCACCGACGACACAGATCATCAGATGGTGGCGAGATCTCGCGTTCATGTCGCTGATGTAGCTCACAAACAGTTCGAGAAGCTGCAGACCCATGGTGGAGAATCGAATCTTGCACAGCAACGCTGCTGCCTCGCGAAAATTCGTCTTCACCTCCAGGAGATTGATGCGCATTGGTGTTTGGTTTCGTGCTGTACGTGGTGGTCCGGTGGTGCTGTCACTGTCGACTGGATCAGTATGTGGCGCTACTCCGAGACTGGACACTGAATCGTGGATGGCCAACTCCTTTTCCAGCTCGACAGAGAGTGTCTGTAACTCGTCTGGGATGGCAGCACGTCCGAAGGCCTCGTAGTCGATACACGAAATGATTTTCATTGCCGTGTCACTAATGTCGATATCCGCGAGGATCACGCGATTATGAAGCATCCGTCGAAGTCCTTCCACGGCCATGCGAAATAAGTTCGCACGGGTCTCGGTGCTTATCAGCGTCAAAAGCGCGCGAAGTCCATGCTGCACCCGCACGAACGCGCCCGTCTGCTGGTTTCGCACAGCACGGCGTGAGCAAAAGAGAAACCGAGAGGTGCGTGTTTTGGTATCTTTCCACTGCAAACGATAATCGGAGCTTGCTTCGCACACATGGAGAAGGCACCGCAACGCGCAGTGCCGCACTTCCCAATTTCGATGGCTTTCTACAACGGTCGTGATAATGTCGTACATCCGCAGCGCTCGAGACTGTGGCAGGTGATTAAAGTACGACGAGAAGAGCGACACGATTCCAGCGATCGCACTCAGTTGCGAGTCTTCAAACAGCGACAGTTGCACGGCGTTCTCGAGAATGTCCAGAAGTGAATCAAACCGCACGCTCTCCAATGTCCGTGCGACTTCGGTAATCAAATCCAGCGCTTTCCGCCGAATATTTGGTTCGGGATCGTTGTAGACTTCCGCCAGCATTGGCAGTAACACTTCTTCCACAACGCGATCTTCACAGACATTTCGACTCGACCACAAGTTAACCTGCAGCAGCTCGAGGGTTTCTTCTCGCACACTCGCTGGCACTTGCCGATTCACGAAAAATGTCTCCATTGTCCCTTCCAATGTGTGCAGCCAATCGATATGATGCGCGGGGTGCGCCGCCTCGGCTCTGTAGCGAAGCAACAAACGAATCGCCGATTCTGGGAGGTAGACAAAATACTCGTTGAGCATCTCGTAGAATTCTTCAATCTCGCCACTGAATTTGCCACCCCGCACGAGATCAACCACGACTTGCAACGTATCGAGAAGCTCTTGCGGAATGCGCGTCATGTGAACAGGAACATTGTCTGTCGGCTTTTGAGATGAGGAGGTCGAGGTCGACTTGGTGAGGAGTGGGGGCTTGGTCTGTTTGATAATTTTCCCCCCACTTCCCTGTCGAACAATGGCTCGGCTCGCCGTCGTGTCGCCTCTTGATAACCACGGACGCAGCTTGCGAAACATGCGGAGAATAATATCCCACTCGACTACCAAGCGCTTTGACGGAGACGGCTTCGCACTGTCGGCGCCACGGCCGACTTCTGTTGCGACTGCGAGCTTGCAGTCGCCGTATTTTTTAACGAGTCGCTGAATCGCGAGGATAATCTCAAACACCACGACGCCGTCTTCACACTGCAAGCACGTCTCCATCGCCAGCAGAATCGGAGCCCACTTGATTTCGTCCAGTCGCGCGACACGTTGCGAGCCCCAGCACGACATGCCAACAAAAAACACGGCACCTCGCAAAATCCACTTGTTGTACTGTGTCGGGTTCTCGAGCAGCGTGACAAGCCCGCGTAATCCCTGCAAGCCGGCGTTGCTGTTCAGCAGAAGCTTCATCACAGACCACGTCCCTTGATCGGCATTGACCATCCAGCACAGTGTACGAAGACACACCGACGTGCCCAAAGCGTGTTCGAGGCGATGCGTTGCGAGCACATGAAAGAACGAGAGAAAGTGTTTGCAGGTCTCGACGTCGCCACGTGACCACGCAACGTCGCATCGCCCACAGACCACACTGGTGATCGCAATCACGGTTTCAAAGTCGAGCAAGAGCGCACTGCGTTTCAAGACTTGCTGGATCAAGCGCAATAGATCGCACTGCTCGTCCGACTCCTCCAGCCACTGGAGCAGTAGCCACCCGAGCTCGACTTGAAACGGCTCGATTCTCTTTCCATCGAGTGTCAGCAAGCGCAGCGTATTCTGGAGCTGTTTTGCATCGCCATTGACATCGTGCTCTTCGAGCTGCTGAAAAATGCGGCGTCGCGTCGTGCTCGATAACTTCTCGCCGTACGTCCGCATGCACAGATTCACAATCTCAAATGCCAGCGTGCGGACTTCTTGGTACCGATGGCGAAAGAGCGCGTCCATGGCGTCTAGCAGCGTCTCAACGTTGGCGTCGGCGGGGCGCTGTTGCCCCACGCGCGGCGTCGACGATGGATGCGACGCGACCGTTGAGGCCGTGCTGTCGGTGCCAGATTCGCTTGACGTATCACCCATGTGGTGCAGCTGTGTATACCTAGCGGCCAGCGACGATAAAAAGCTGCTTTCGCTGCCGCTGCTGCTGTAGCGTCGGTCGCGACTGTGGTCGCTGTGGCTCTCGGCAGCTGAATCGAGTCGCGTTCGCTGGCGCAGTTGGTTCACGATCTTTTCAATGTCGCGTGCAAACACACGCTCATCTGCGCGGATGCGTTGGCGCTGCCAAACTTTTTGTAGCTGCGCAATGAGCTCACCCGTGGCGATCGGACTGCTCGATCCTGTCGGCTGTCGCGAAGCCCGTGGTGTCGCACTCGCTGCGTCGACAGTGACCCCACGCCCGCCATGACGGCGCGCCGCCGCTACCAGCGCACCGCTCGAGTTCTCTCGTTTGGGCGTACGCGCTCCTGGCGGAACGCTGTCCGCGCTATCGCTCGATGCGGACCTCGCGGTTGTCTCAGCGTCCGTCACATGCGGATCTTCGGCCTCGCGCATCGCGGGACCGTCGCGGTCGCTCATAACTGGAAATAGACGCCTCCCTCAGCGCAATTGTTGGAATCCCTCCGCCTTCTTGTCCTTGTAGACGCTTGGTTCCGTGCCGGGCGCCGCCTACTGCTGCTATCGTCGGGTCTCGGGTGCTACGGAGGATGGTTTCCCTTTTTGTCGTCTTTCCTTCATCAGTCCATCCAGAGGTGGATGAAGGCAAAGACCAACACTCTGTTTATCAACCAATCACAACATCCGCGATCTCACCATTTTACCAATCAAACTCAGGATGATTGATTTCCACCAATCATAAATCGGTTCGCGTGACAGAGTGCAGGTCAACTGTGTCTTTCGCGGTGGATCGACGAGGGCAACGAAAAATCGAAGCGAATGAGAGGCATCGCCGGCCATTCGTCGACACCCCGCATGCAACCCGACGACGACGACTAATGCAAACGGAATCAGATGAGAACAGACAAAAACATCGCTTTGCGAGGTCGATAGATCATGAGCAAGCTCACAGTTCGAACGCGCAATAGTATCAAACTAAATATATGTATATTGGTAGGCTGTCCATCGTCTTCGGTGGGTGAATTGTTCTTGTGGGCATCTCTCTCTCTCTCTACGTCTTGCTGTGTGCTTGGGATACCTTAGACGGCGTGGATTCATCGGCAGTCGAGGATGGTGAGGTAGGCGACTGCACGCGGAATCCAAAGTCGTCGGGCAGCTCGGCCGGTGGCACTTGCGAGAGACTGCGGTACTGGCTCAACGCCATCTCCGATTCCCCCGGGCAGTGCGAGAATGCAAAACCCGTGTTGCGGCGCACGAGTCGCGGCGCCTCCATGACGACCGCCGACTCTTCGCCCTTGGCCAACCGGTTCCACTCGCGCATCAAGTGTGACGGCTCGGGGTAGAACAAGACACGGCCGGCCTTGGCAATGTAGTTGGGGAGGACCGAACCAATGGTTGCAGCGACCAGACCGAGCCAGAACCAGGTCTGCGTAAAGAGCTTATTCAGCACACCGTACGCAACCTCAGTCTCGTACAGCTCGGTCTTTGTCCAGCCGTAAATATTCGAGAACAACGTCATGAACGCAAAGTAGAAAATGAGTGTGCCAATGGTCGAGAGCGAGTTGGCGCGCGTCCAGTTGCTGGTCATCAATGCGACTTGCGCGGTCGAGGCCGTGATCAAATACGAATACGCGGCCACACCATCCGCCCACAGACCCAGATCATCCGACCCAAAGAGGTACTGGTCTTTGGAATCCTTGGCAAAGTACCAGACCACAAAGCCGTTCGTGAAAAACGGGACCGCAAAGATCACGTACGCGTGCCAAGCGCCAAGCCCACACCATCCGAAAAACGACATCCAGTTGAAGCTGCGGTTCTTGAGGCCGTTCACGTACAGCGTTGGATACTGCATGAGCACGGCCGGCGACACGTCTTGGTTGTACATGGCAATGAACACGATCGGGATCGTCGTAAACAGCGCGTTGTACAGCGTGAAGAAGATACCAAAGTACATGAGCAAGCCACTGTACATCGACTGGACGGCCAGGAAGAAATTCGACAGCGACAACGCGACGTTCTTCATAAAGGAGAACAAAATGAGCTTCGAGATGCGCTTATAGCTGTAATTGCCGTGCACCAAAAGCAGCCGCTTAAGGAACTTGAACTGCGCAAACGAGTAGTCGCTCGACAGCACCGCCTGGCGACCTTCCTTCCCACTGATTCCAATGCCCACGTTTGCGGCTTGGATCATTGGAACATCGTTGGCACCGTCTCCAATCGCCAGTGTGATGTTTCCAGGAGAGAACATGAGCGTTGGCTCCGTCACAAGCTTCACAACCGACGCCTTCTGCGAAGGGGAACACCGGCAGCAGATCACCGACTTGCACTGAGTCGCCACGGCCAGGAAAAGGTACTTGATATCATCCTCCAAGATGAGCGCGAGTGTCTTGCCATCGATGACCATCGCGTACTCCAAGTCGTCATCAAGACTCTCATCCCCAAAGGAAGTGACCCCAGGCTTGGGTTCAAACGCCCTGTCGCCGTGCCCGCGGTCAAAGCTTGCTTCCGAAAAGTTGTCAACTTGAGGCATCGTAGGATAGACCTCGTCGAAATGGACTTGGCTACCGACCGGCGTGGTGTCTACGCCAACTCGTTCGTCATGGGCACGTCTGGGTCCGCGTCGGCGTTTCTTACGATCCTCAGCACGTTCATCGCGGCCGACAGTCGCCGTCTTGAACAGCGCCCAGCCGAGTACAAGACCTTGCTTGAACGCGTGGTAGAGAACGCTAATCACAGTCGAGTGCTCGTCTGAACCCCACCTGTCATCCACCCAGTCCACGTAGAGCTCCTCGAGTTTCGCTCGAAGGCTTGCTTTGTCTCGTTGACCGAGCACGACCACGTCCATGTTGTCGTCAATGACGTGGGACGACATACCGATACTCAACGCCGTCTCCTTCTTGTCTCCCGTCAACACCCAGAAATTGATCCCCGCCTTCCGCAAAGAGCTGATGCATTCTTCGACACCGTCCTGAAGCCGATCTTCAATTGCCGTGGCACCAAGTAGGACCAAATCAACCTCGATCAGCGCTGAGACGCGCGCGATCTTCTCGGCTCGGCCTTCCATCGACATCTCGGCTTCGCGATAGAGTCCACTCCACTGTCCATATTCTTCGGCTGTGAGCTTGCGCATAGCGCATGTCAGCGTGCGCAAACCTTCCGATGCATACTCCTGCAGGTGGCCACGTGTGACGTGCGCGACGCCTTGAGGTTGCGACTTTGATAGCAAATCAAAGAGCACGTCGTCGGCTCCCTTGCAAAAGAGATAAACGTCGCCATCGGGATGGCGGAAAATCACAGACATTCTCTTCCTATCGCTGTTGAACTCGAGCACATTCAGAATCTCGAACGACAGCGCGTTGCCTTGAATCATAGTGTTGCAGACTGGCCCATCTCGAGATGAAAGCACATAACCCAAATCATGCGCTGCCCAGACGAGAGCTTGCTCATCTGGCGAGGAGGCATTGTATTTCACGGGGTGTGCCGAAGACGGCGACGCTGCACCATTTTCCGTAGCGCCATCAGCTCGGGAACTCGACTCGTACTCTGGGATGACTGTATTGCAAATCGTCAAGAGGAGGAGAAAGTTGTGGATCTCGTTCTTGGTCGAATGGTGCGAGTTCAGGCGTGAAATCAATCGATTGTCGTTGAAGCGCGTTCCCGGACGTGTCATCACAGGGCCTTCCGGCTCCACATCGTTATATCGGAGGCCAGCAATCGTGCACTTGGCAAAGATCATTTCGTTTCGCGTCAACGTGCCGGTCTTGTCGGAGAAAATATACTGAATCTGTCCGAGATCTTCGTTGATATTACTGTTGCGCACTTGAGCTGGTGTATCGGTTGGTTCATCGTACATCTCCAGGTCGCTCTCGATATATCGAGCGTGGACGAAGCGCACACCTTCCATGGTGACGTACATGGACAGCGGGATGAGGTTGTTGAACAGGATCACGTAGCTGAGGAAGATGTAGTTGTTGTCATCGTCCTTGCCGAACGTGTCAATGTACCAAGGGATCGACGTCCCATTGGTTCCGGTATCAAAGTCCCAGTTGTTGTTGCCGAGTGTGCACGCCACCGAAATACTGAACAGCATGATCAAAACGAGGACAAACATCGTGTCCAATGTTTTTTCAACAAAGCTGCGCTTCAGTGGAACGCCAGTTGAGTTCATCGCAATCTTCGTATCGCCACCAGTGTAGATTACGAGTCCGATCGTCCATTCCGAGTTGCGGCTTTCGCTACCGCGAAGAAGGAGATTGTCCATCGTCAAGCTCGTATCAGTGTCGTCACTATGACCTTCGCTTTGAGCTTCCGAGGCGTCACCATGGGGAAATAGCCGCAAGACGCCATCAAAGTAGAAGAGGTCCTTGTTCGGCATATCGCACTCGGCGTAGAGACGATACTTCTCGAGAATATTCTCCGCAGACAACAAGTGCTTGGTACACTTGGCAACACTCCGGATCTTCAGGTTCGTTTCACCGTCGAGGTTGGCCGTCTCGACGTAGCATCGGCCATCGGGACGGCTTGTTGCAAGGAGAATGCAGTCGGCAGGCACATCGTCGCCATCCTTCAAAATCAGCAAATCACCGACTTGAATATCTTGCCACATGCCGTCAATGTGTTTGATCTCATCGTTACCATCCCGCCGAACGATGTGGGTCGGCTTGGTATTCACTTGAGTGTCGGCTTTTTGGCGTCGAAAATCTTCGGTCACATCCTTGAGTGCCGAGGTCGCAAACACGATGAGGAGCGGCGTCAAACTGGCCACTGGACTGACCGGCGAAAAGTCGAAAAAGCAGAGCATCACGACAATGGTCGTATAAAAGTTGGCGAGCCGACTGAACTGCATCTTCAAGAAAACGAACGGAAAGTTATAGAACGTGTACTTGCTCGTCCGAATCAGATTTGAGCAAAACACTGGTTCTGCGGGTGCCGCTTTTTTTGATGCAGATGGCGGTGTACTCTTGCGACGCTTGTTGCTGGTGTTGTGCTCGCCAACGCCCACCATAACCACCCGCCGCGCCGTTGGACAAGCTTCATGCTCGACAACGGGGTCGACGCTAACAGTTGGGCGAAGGTTGGGGATCGAATTATTCCGAGGCTGCGGCGTCGGTGTCGGTGGCATCACGGTTGCTAGGGCTGCTCGATCGTATTCCCGCTGGTTCTGAACAGACTTGACAATCCGTCGCAGTTTCCATCCGTACAGTAGACCCGAAAGGTTGAGGATCGTCAGGATGATCGAAAAGAAACCTTGCATGAGCACGGATGTGCCGCTGCTGACGGTCGTCAACTTGCCGTTGTAGCCCTTCACGTACCAGATAATGTCAAACAAGAGACTCAGCTGCATCCCGATCTTGTAGAAGAGCAAGAACTTGGGTGCCAGGAACTTGGATCCGTGCCAGCCGAGAATCAGCGTCACATACTACAAAAAAACACCACAATCCTGTCAGTAAGACAGAACCGGTAGCAATTGTTAGGCACATTATACAGTAACGTACCAGAATAGTCACGGGCACTGTCGCCTGGTACGACAACCCGAGAATAATCGGCAAAATTCGCAGCGTGTTGACCACTGCTTGCGAAATGATAATAAACTGGACGCGACGACGACTCTGGTAGATCGTCATGCCTTTGAGGAAGCAAAACACGCGCTCAAACACGCTCCAGATCTTGGCTTCGGTGTCGGACGCATTCTGCATTTCGACCGAGTCGGCCATACTGTCGGCACGATACCGCAGTGAAATTATGTTGCGCTGCTCGCCTTCGGTCGCGGCATTAAACGTGTTCATACGCCGTATGCCGCTGCTGGGTGGCGGCTTGGTCACGCTGGGCGAGCCGGCGCCGTGGGATGTGCTGGCATCAGTGAGGCGGCCACCATTACCATCAATCTCGATCCCCAAATGGTAGTCAGTCGCGAGCTCCGACGGTGACGGGCTCAACGCCGCGAACTCGACCTTGGCCATGGATGTTGATGTTTGGTATGCTTGGTGGCCGGTTCTCGACACTGCGCGGAAATGTTCCTGTCTGCGTCGCTCGCGACAATCACTCTGGCGCCGAGCTGTTTAGACGCCGATGACACCGTTAGACCGCTCTCGCAGCTGATTCAACCGCAATGAGAGGAAGCCGCGTTCCGTGCACCCACCACCACCTCGCGTCTAAAATGGCCGCTCCAACAAACAACCGCGCCAACGTTCTAACCTCCAGGCTGGCGGTCGCAGAGGGCACCGATGGAACTGGGAAGATTACAACGCTGCCACGGTGAGAAAGCACAAATCGTGATTACGCTTGTCTCCTGGACTCACGAGGGGTAGGGGTAGGGAGGGACCCTACAAAGGACAACATGCAAAGAGGGAGAGAGTTGTCACGTCACAGCCATAATCTCCGTTTTAGCCGTTTTGCGTTATTTTTAGCCCAATTCTGATTGCGGAGCCAAGAATACTTTTTGGGCTCAAGTTGTTGGCGCAATGATAGTCAGGCCACGCCAACTTTTTCCAGGACTTGTTCGAGTCCCACATACTGAACCCGCAATTACTGAATGCTGATGCCGTTCGGCGAAGCCATGCAGCACCGTGAGAACACAGGTGAATGTGTAGGGAGCTTTTTGACGTGTCCCAACCAGTTGGCCAGCCTACATCTTGTCGATACTCACAGAACAAGGCTTCCAATGCGCTTCGTCGCAAAAGAGGGTAGGACAAAATACGACCATCATTCTCATCAACACTTGTTAGAGCAGTTTTGACGTGGCCAGGGAGTGGGTGGGCCCGAAGCCAGTCCACTTTTCGCAAGCCAACCATCTCTGGAAGGTTCACAGTCCAGTGAACATACGCTTTTGTGTTAGCATCTGTGTATCCATTGACGTGCCATATTAGTTAAAAAAGGTTTTTTGCGTTATCTATTGCAGTTTTGTATGGCTTCGCCATCCCAAACATGTAACGCAAATACGCAGATACTATTGGACAAAAGTCGGGTCCGGCTTCCCACTGAAACGTGCATAAAATCTATGGACCAAATGTACTACACTGTGACTGCATTATGACTAATTTAGATAGAAAGGAAGTTCGGACTATTGTCTCATTCCTTGAAAGCAATCCGTCTGTAAAATCCACAAAATGACAACTCCATCAGTCAAACAGTTCGTGATACAGCCTTCCGGGAAGTGCACCCGTGTTTAGCCTTGCCTCCTCAAGCGAGACTCTACCTCGACAACACGACTGTCCCGCGCCGGATCTATGCTGCTGTGATACTTTTTGCTCGTATTATTATTACCAAATTCAACGGTTGAAAGCCGACAAATCTTCGCGAGGCGTGGGAGAAGGGGTTAGATGCGGGTCTGCTCTGGCGCCGAGTTGGTCCTCCCCCACCCCACCCGCCCCCAACAACCAAAGAACATATTCGCATGGAACGAGCTGCGTTGGGGTTGCGACCGCGATTGACCTACCGCCACCGGTTCGCAAGGTCTCCCGTCAGCGTTGGCGCAAAAGAAGTAGGAAGATCAAAGCTACTGAAAAGCGTTAATACATGATACATTGATAAGATAGATGCATCTGTCAGTAAATTACGGGTTGTTCATGCGATTACGACCTACAAAATGTTGACGCTGCATTACACAATTCGACTCAGCAACGGAATCATTCGCACTTGTCTGTGCATAAAATAAAGCACGAGCGCTCAGTGCTTACAAGAATGCACACCTACACTTGGCACGCTACACCCACACGTACTAGTAGTTCGTTTGTCACGTGCGACTAGGTGGCAAACGTGCATTACTGACCAGCAACGCGCTGGCGTGTTGCAGTGATTCCAAACGTGTTCTACACAAACGGAGCGTGATCGATGCGCCACGTTTGCGTCAAATGCGCCAGGCATAACTGAGACGTGCACCACGTACTAAACCCACGTATCGAGTGTGGCGTCTGTATTCTATGCGCTGGCGTTTTCAGTTTGCAAGAGCTGGCGTGGGACGACCAGTTGATTCACGACGTGCCGAGTGTGTAAGTACGCGCAAGAGGAAGAGAACTTGCCTTGTGTGTGAGTACGCGCAACGCGTAACAGAACTTATCTAACGTGTGGATGTGCACGTGTATCCTGCGTGTGAGTGTGCACAAGCAAGCGCGCGGGAGAGTGCACAGATGTACTCAGCACACCAGGATGCTCCAGGCAGAAGTGGAGTGATGACAACGTGCAGAATCCTGACATGCCCAGAGTTGACGTGCTACCTTTGTGACGTTACATGCACACAATATAGTAGACCCTGGGTCAAATCGGACACACTGTTGAATGCATAAGCACTGCTTAGTACGTGACGTGCGCCTGTTGAAGTGTATGTTAGCGTGGTCGAGACGTAACCCGTGGGCGAGTACTCGTACAACAACGAACCAGCCTTATAAATATCAACGGTGGCGAACGACATAGCGTGAAAATAGTACACAGCGAGACAAATATTTCTTGCGTCAACAGCAACATTAGCAAGTGTGAATGAACAATTGCTGAGTTGTTACACGACGACGCCCACATGCCGAGAGTGAACTGATTACTCAGGACGTATTCAACCACACAATAGTGGATACACAATAGACACGACTATAGTGCGATTAGCCAAGTTTGCCCCCATATTTTAAATGAGATACAGAGACAGCCAGGAATTGGTACGCATGATCAGCATGTCTATGTACCCTTCGTCTTGCATAGGTGGCTGAGCCAATTCTCATCAATATTATCCATTCAAACATGGACGACTGCTATTCTACCACCAAGTAAATGCTTTTGGTCACTGAGACTCGATCGTGCATGCAAAAGTGTCGAGCAAAGTGCGGATTCGGTTGACAAAATGTGAATGGTATATGCAGGTATCATCGAATAGTGTGTATCGCATTAAGTAAACGTTCCTGGTCATATCGTTCAACAAAACCCAAAAGTACCATAATAACCTCCTCAAGTGATGAGCCAGCAAAGCTAGTACAGTCACTGCCCTTTATAAGGGTCTACGATACAAGAGAAAATTCTGTATAAGAGCAACAAACCGGTTCACCGATATACACCATTCTAAAATCAAGTATAAAATACCGATTGGTGCTCAGACGAGCATAAGAGCATAAGAGCACATAATTGGTGGACAAACGTGCACTGGAAGAGAACTGGTGGAGGAGAGGCCGCGATCAGCCGCTTCTCGCAATGCTTTCAACTCAATCGCCTGTGGCAATCCCCCGTCCTCATTGCCAAACTCGCCATGACGCGCACATCGCTGACGTTCACGCAAAAGGTGAAGATCATCGAGCACTTCAAGGCCAAACCAGGGTTGCGCCACCAAGACCTCATGGGCTAGGCCCTGTCCGAGTTTGGCAAGACAATCGGCCGCTCGACGATCGGCCGCATTCTCACTGCTCCTCCGCCGACCCCAGTTAACATGGAGGCCATGGTCAACGTTGCCAGCGCTACCCGGACATGGAGCAACTGCTCCTCGACTTCGTGACCCTGAACGAGGATTCGTGCGCTCTAACCGACCTCGTCCTCTGGCAGAAGGCCAACGAGTTGATCTCCCCCAACGAGGTCTCACTCTCATGGGTCCAGAAGTTTAAGCGTCGGTACAACATTCGTCTGCGTGCGACGCACGGTGAAGCCGGTTCGGTGAA